>NAVB01000327.1:0-14902 GCA_002179805.1 Acanthamoeba lenticulata | reverse complement strand
CCGCCAGAGGAGGTGAGCAGGCGGAGGGTGGGCTGCTGGGCGCTCTGGGCCTCGAGCGCGAAGCGGGCCTCTTCGCCGGTGTTGGCCGTCGAGGGCACGACGACGTAGGCCCGGCTGGGCTCGGCCTCGAACGACACCGACACGGCGCCGCGCGTGGCTTGGCTCCGCACCACGATGTCCTCCTGCGCGCAGCGCTTGATGCGGCGCAGCGAGCCGTCGCTCGGCATCGCGACCGCCAGCACGGAGAGCATCACAAACAGCCGGCGGTTGTCTGCAGGCGCGCGCGCGTGTGTGCTTTAGCGTGTGTGTCGTGGCATGCGCGCGTGTCGTGTATCGTGTCGTGCGGCGGACCTGTGCTGAGGGTGAGGTGGACGCGGTCGGGGCTGCCTTGCGGGTTGTCGCCGAGCACGAGCGCGAACTGCGGGTTGTGGCTCCACAACGCGCCGCTGCCCGCGGCCGACTTTGCCTTCCACTCGCCCTGCATTATGCACGCGCGTGTGTCATGCGCGTGTGTCGTGTCGTGCGGTGCGCGTGTGGCGGCGGCGAACCTCGACGAGGTGCTTCTTGACCGAGACGTTGGCGATCGGCCCAAACTCAATGCCGGCGTCCTTGCTCGCGTACACTGTAAGATACACACGAACGTGTCAACCGGACCGCACACACGCATGTGTTGTGTTGCATCAGGCAACGCGCGCGTACCGGCAAGTGCAAAGCGCGCGCGCACGCCGGCCCGGAACGTGCACGGCACGATGATGTAATCGCCCGGCTTGAGATTCACCGTCAACGTCACTGCACACACACGCACCATCAGCGCCGCACGACACGACACGACACGACACACGCGCGCGCGCACCTTCCTCCGTGTTGACAAAGTCGCTCTTGGCGGCGATGTGGCGGCTGTTGATGAGCGTGTTGCGCGCCGTGCCGTTGGTGCTGCGCATCACGTAGAAGCCGTGGTGCGGCAGGTCGGCCGTGGCCGCGGCCGCCTGCGCGCGGCCCTGCAGGTGCGCGCGGATGCTGGCCACAGCCGCGCCGCCGTTGCCGCCGGCGCCGCCGGCCTGCGGGGCGAGGCCAAGGTCGAGGTGCTGGAGCAGGTTGAGGGTGGCGCCGTCGGGGCCGACGCTCGAGGGGACGGTCAGACAATATTGCGGATTATTCTTCCACGACGCGTGATTGGCGCAGCCGCCCGCGGTCTCGGCCGTCCACTCGCCCTGCTCACCGCACGACACGAGCGCACGACACGAGCGCACGGTGAGTTTTTTGGATTTTTTGGATTTTAAAAAAGGGGAAGAATGTGAGGAATGCCTTGGCGGTGAGGGCAACGGGGACTTCGGTGATGGGCTCGAAGATGATCTCCTTCTCGCTGTAGACGACGACGTTGTAGCGGCTCTGGACGCCCCGGTGCAGCGTGCACGGGATCAGCACGTAGTCGCCCTCCTGCAGCGTGAACTCCTCCGACGCTGAACAAAAAATGTAAAATTAAATTAAAATTCGTAAAAAAAGAGATATTCATTTTCGAGGCGTACTTTCGCGGCCCTTGCGGAAGACAGTGCCGGCCAGCAATTTCTCGGGCTGGATGACCATCAGACGCCCCTTGCCTGTTTTTGTTTTTGTTTTTTATGTGAATTGAAACGAAATTGAATTAAAATTTGAATATTAAAGGACCTTCAGTCTTGATGAGGTAGAAGCCGATGGGCGGGTAGGCGCCGATCCGCGACTGCGTCGCTTTGCTCCGGATCGACGGCTGCGACACGAGCACGGCCACGTCACTCCCGCCCGGCGGGACCCTGCATCCGCGCGCGTGTGTGTCGTGTCGTTGGTCTCCGGAGGAATGCACGGAATGCAACACATGCGCGCGTGTACCGGAGGTAGTATTGCGGATTGCCGCGCCAGGCCGGCGTGTCGGCGCTTCCGCCGGCGGTCGGGCCGACCCACTCGCCCTGCACGCGCGTGTGTCGTGTCGTGTCATTAACCCGCACCCGCGCGCGTGTGTGTGCGCGTGTGTCATGTTGTGTCGTGTCGACAACGTACGGTGCAAGTGTGGTGCTTCCAGTGTGTTGGAATCTGCGAGCAGAGGTACACGCACGTGTAATATTTGACGAAATCCTCGAAACAAATCCAAAACACGCCGTCATTTGCGTCGACAATGTCCAGCCGTTTCTGTTTTGTGTGAGCGCGCGTGTGCGGTGCGTGTGTGCGGTGAGTTCGAGGACTTGTGTGTGTGTGTGTGTCGTGTCATCGCGGGACCAAGGCCAGACCTTGATCTCCGGAGTCCAGAGAGACGACTTGTCCGACCAATCACCGTCCCATTCCTTCTCGCCCCACGGATTCCTGACATTCCGCCACCGCCGCCGTTAGCACCGCACGACACACGCGTGTGTCGTGTCGTGTCATTATGGTACACGCGCATACCTGATCTTGAGCAACTTGGCGCCGCCCACGTTCTGCACGTCGATCACGCCATAGGCGTGGTTCTGTGCCGCGCCCGCACGACACGCGCGCGTGTGTGTCATTCTTCAGCTGCGTGTGTGCGGTATGCGTGTGCGTTCGTACGCAGAGAATGCCGCGGACTTCCGTGTTCTTGGAGTCGGCTCGCGAGCAGCCAATCAGGTGATGCAGCGAGTGATACTTAAGGAGGCGCTCCCACAGCTTCCCGCTCTTGATCTCCTGCTTGGACTCTTCCGACGTCATCACACTAAACGCGCGCGCGTGTGTCGTGCGAGTGGCGTCAGTCCTTCTGCGCGCGTGTGTGCGTGTGTGCGGTTGAGGGGCACGTGCATCTCGTGCGGCGGGCAGCCCGTGAGGTCGTGGAAGGCGTCGCCTTCGCTGCCGGTCTCGAGCGCCTCGTAGGATCGGTTGACCTTGGCGTAGGCCTTCTCCAGGATCATCACCCAAAACTCGTTGGCTGCGCGCGTGTGCGTGTGTACGTTTTGCATCAGCTCTCGCGCGCGTGTGTGTCGTGTCGTGCGCTCGTGTCGTACGGTCGCGGCTGTGGGCGTAGAGCGGCTTGCCAGCGGGCGTGCACGGAATCCAGTCATCGACCACGACCGGACGCCACTCGCTCCCCATCCAGAACTGCACCGAATACCTGTGTATGCGTGTCGTGTGTGTGTGTGTGTCGTGAGCGCGTGTGTCGTGCGCTCGTGTCGTGTCGTGCGTTTGTGTTGACAACGTACACGCCCCAGCGGCTGTACTCGGACGTGTTAAACAAATTCATCAACAGATTCGGGTACAACGCGATCACTGTTTGCCCGCCGCACGACACGAGCGCACGACACGACACACGCGCTCAGTGCACGACACACGCGCGGGTGGTTCGCTCGGGGCTGCGTACCCGAGAGCGGGCCAAGGAACCAGCAGTCGCCCAACTCGCCCTGGATGATGTCGTCCGGCTCGACGCCGTCCACGAACAGCGCCGGCTTGGGGCAGATCTCCTCGATCCGTCGCCACACCACCTTTTCACCTGCGCGCGTGTGTGTCATCGTGCCGTGCGCTCGTGTCATGCGCGTGTGTCGTGTGGTGTAGTGTCGTGCGATACCCTTGTGGCGCTCGGGCTGTTTCCAGATGGACGAGTCGACCGGCTCAAAGTCCGGGTCGGTCCACTTTTGCTTCACGCGCGAGCACACTTCGATGATCTTCTTGTGCTCCTCCGGCAGGCCCTGCACGCGCACGCGCGTGTGTCGTGTCGTGTCACTCCTCCGTCCCGCGCCGCACACACACACACACGCGTGTCGTCGTGTCGTACCTGGAGCTCCTCGCTGGAGACGGCCATGCGTGCAAACGACGACATCACCACGCTGGCCATCAAGCCCGTCGTGGTCTTTACGTCTTTCCTCTGCACGACACGACACACGCGCGCACAACACACGCGCGCACAGTGTTATAGCCAACTCTGCGCACACGCGCACACACACGCGCGGGCAGCACATACGCCGGTCTCCTGGTAGCCCTTGGCAAACTGCACGCCCTTGGACGGCGTCACGAAGCGCGACCGCGTGCTCATCAGCAGCGCGTCCTGCTTGAGCGCCGGCTTCGGCTTGGCGGCCGCCGGCGGCTGGAGCTTGCCGGCGTCGGGCTTCGCCGGCGCGGCGGCCGGCAGCTTGGTGGCGTTCGGCTTGGCCGGCGCGGCAGCCGGTGGCTTGACGGCGGGGTCGGGTCTGGCGGGCGTGGCCGCGGCCGCGGCTGGCGCGGCGGCCGATGGCTTGGCGGGCGCCTGCTGCGGTTTGACGTCGTCAGCCGGCTTGACCTCAGCTGCCGGCGCCGGCGCGGCCTTGTCCTTCTCCGCGGCCTCTGCTTCGGCCATGGCCGCGGCCACGGCCGCCGCCCGCCGGGCGCGCTCGGCCTCGCGCTGCCGCGTGGTGTCCTCGTTTCGCTTCTGCCGCTCGGCCTCGCGCGCCTCGCGCCGGCGCGCCGTCTCGCGCTCGACCTCCTTCCGGGCCGTCTCCTCGCGCCGTTCGCGGCGCTCCTGCATGGCGCGCTCGCGCTCGATCCGCGCTTGCCGCTCGCGCTCGGCCAAGGCCTCTTCCCTTCTCTGCCGCGCCTCATCGCCCGCCGACGGCGGGCTTGGTGTCGGCGTCGGCTCAGAGGTCGGCGTCGGCGTCGGTGTCGGCGTCGGCGTCGGCACCGATGTCGGCGTCGGCGGCGTCGGCTCGGAGGTCGGCGTGAGTGCCGGCGGAGGGACAGCCGTGGATGGCACGACGACGGCGGGCGCCGGGGCGGACGACGGCGGCGAGCAGGGCGTGGGGCGCCTGGAGCCCGGGTTCACGCGGCGGGCGGCGGGGTCAAAGCCCTGGATGGTCGAGTGCAGCTTCTTGCCGCCGGTCTTGGTCGCGGCGCTCGTCCTCTCCGTAGGTGGGGCCACGTCAATCTATTATTTTAATTGTTTATTCAAAATATTAGATTCTTTTTCAAAATACAAAAAAACTAAAAGGAAGGAAGAAGGGGAGAAGCACAGAGAGGTCAGAGTCGCCGGTGACGAGAGCGCCAGCCTGCTGGGCTTGTGCGCCACTGAGAAGACTCAAGAGGCCGCCCTTTTCCAGCTGTTCTTCCCATGACACCTGGGCTGCTGCAGGGCGAGGTAACTTTAACAACTAAAAACAGGAAAGAAAGTACAGAGAAAAAAGTAGAAAACCGAACCTGGTTGTGCTGGGGCAGCCTTTGCCTTGTTCTTGCGGAACATGAAAAGATGGTACTATAAAATCACTATTTGTCCCTTGGCGAGCTTATGTTCTACCACTGTGTAGGTTTCCTAAAATGATTGTCCCTTCATTCTTGAGGTTCCTCTCAAGCACCTTGCCAAATTCACTTCCAGTTATCAAAACAAGACCACAAACCCTATTTTAGCAACATCCTCACAGAAGAAGTGTTTGAAAAGTGAGAAGACAATTTAGGGAAGATTTCGCAAACGTTGCCGCGCCGAGGAGACCTAGCCTAGCGTGCTGCTATGAGCTTCATTCACTAGGATGAGGAGAATGCCAGCAGGCATGAATGCGATCTTTTGTTCAAACTGATCAGCCATTGGCATGAGTCCAGTCGCGCATGTTCTATTCTTCCCAGATCATGCGCCAGGGCAGCCGTTGCTGCGTGCCCACTGGAGACAGCCAAGTGCCCTCTTTTCTTTGCTTCAACACAACTCCCCTTGCTCCACGGGCAGCCATTGGCACGCGCCCACTGGAGTACCTCGAGATGGCCTCCCATGGCTGCGTTCATGCACGTCTCCTCGTCCCACGGGCAGCCGTTGGCACGCGCCCACTTGAGCACGTCCAGGTGACCTCCGAAGGCCGCAAAGACGGTGGTGTTCTTGTCCCACGGGCAGCCGTTGGCACGCGCCCACTGGAGTACCTCGAGATGGCCTCCCCAGGCTGCATAGCTGCAGGACCACTCGTTCCAGTCGCAGCCGTTGGCACGCGCCCACTGGAGCACGTCCAAGTGACCTCCCTCGGCCGCGTGGGCGCAGGTGTAGGAGCCCCACGGGCAGCCATTCCTGCACGCCCACTGGAGCACGTCGAGGTGGCCTCCAACGGCGGCGAAGGCGCACGTCCACGAGTCCCACGGGCAGCCGTTGGCCCGCGCCCACTGGAGCACAGCCAGATGGCCGCCTCCAGCAGCCCGTTTGCAGACCTCCTTGCCATCGCCCCACGGGCAGCCGTTGGCCCTGGCCCACCGGAGCACCGAGAGCCAGCCCTGGCCAGCGGCACGCGCCGTGAATGACCCGTCACCCCTTGGCCAGCCGGTGGCCCTGGCCACGCAGTGGGGCTTGGGGGCGCCTGGGTGCACAAGAGGAAGGATGCGCGCCAGTGCGTCGACCCACGTGCGCGAGACGGCGCGGCAACTCACGAGCGACGACGGCCGCACGAAGCCAAGCATGAACCCGATGAGCTCCACGGGGAGGTCGCTCATGCCCACCACCAGTTCGCCTCCTGGCGGTGGTGTGCTACGGCCAAGTATGCGCGTGGCGCGTCTGGTGCATTGTTTTTTTGCAGGCCTGGTGGCGACCACCACTTCTTTCATCTCTTGCTCCATTTTTTTGGGTTGATACACTCAATGTAAAATTTGCTACTTAAATTGACACAAATTACGCCTTGTCCCATCATCCAAGGTGCTCAGAAGAGGGACACTCACAAGTGGGTGGGGAAAGAACTGGTCTTGTTGCGTCCAAAACCAAAAGAAGTGGTTATTAGTAATTAAACCAAAAAAAAAAATAAAAATACAATAACAATAACAATGATTAAAAACAAGGTATACATATCACTGCTTATTGCACCATCTTCAAGCCCAAAAAGAAACAACTTGATCTTTTTGTTTAACTAACCAAGATTTTCATAAGGTGGGCAGACGTTGGCGCAAGTTCACAGGAGCATGTTCAAGTGTCCTCTCCAATCTCCCTTGGTGCATGTTGGCTCTTCCCATGGGCAGCTTGGCACGTGCCCACTGGAGCTCAAGTGTATGGGTCAAGGGGTGTGTCATGGAGACATGCAATGTCCAGTTCCTATACCTGCCAGCTGCCATGCTAGACAATAACCCTCTTGTTGTACCTCATGAGGTTGTGCACATTGGCACGCCTGCTTGTGATGAGGTGGCACTCAGTGAGCCTGATAGATGAGAGTGATGGATGTCATGGTCAATAGACCAGTTGACAGCCCCTCTCTGTGGTGTGCACCACTCAGCAATAAAACAGGATCTGTGCCATCAGTACAGCACTCCCCTTTCTCTCTATCCTACGCGCACCTCTGCTCCAATAGTCTTCTGGAAAGCCGTGGGCCTTCTTCTTGCTCCTTCTTCTCTTGTGCCATCACTTGTTCTGGTCGAGACTTGAACTGTAAAATACAATAAAATGGGATCACCATTTTTTTATGTGATTTTGTTATTTTATGACAAACAAAATTACAAACGTCTTCCATTGACATAGCGGTCGGTTTACCCATCGGACCCGCACGAGCAACTCAAGGAAATCAGCGTCCACCAGAGGTCGCTGTGGCGTGCCAGTGGGTGATGGCGCAAGTGGCTCGGCGTGGGCGACGCCGAGCCTTTCACGGTGGTGACGGCCAACGCCGAGCTCAACTTCACGCGCGGAACGGTGGCCAATGGGCGGTGCGCCTGGCAAAAGGCGCGTAGGCCGAGCCGCCCAAGGCCGGAGCTGAGCGAAGCCTTGATGTGGTCCATGTAGTCAATCTCCAGGAAAGGCTTTGGCTGGTGGGGTGGGTCACCACAGGGTGAGCGGAGAAGGAGAAGATGTGGCCGTGGCGTGACGGTCTGCGGCACTGTGGACATCGTGGTAGACGTGACTGTAGGTGTCACGGTCAAACCGACTGTCGGCGTCGCACCAGGCATTTTGCTGGGTGTCAACGTCAGAGTCGCTGTTGCAGAGGGAGTTACGGTAGGCGTGACCGTGGGTGTTATGGTGGGAGTCCGAGTCGTCGTGGCTGTTGGTGTCACACTGGGCGTCTTGCTGGGAGTCCCGGTCGGCGTCACCGTTGGAGTAAAAGTAGGTGTTACGCTGGGTGTTTCCGTGGGCGTCACCGTTGGCGTGACCTTAGGCATCACGGTTGGCGTCACCGTAGGCGACGGTAGGTGTCATAGTGGGTGTAACAAGCCCACAGAAAGGCGGCTGCTGAGCAAGATGGCGGTCAGCATCAGCCAGCCCCACAGTGACAAGCTCACTGTGACGTACTTCATGCTCGTCCTCCACAGGTTTGGTAAAAAAGTCAGCTGCTTGGGCTGGGTATCTTAATTTGATCAAGATTTCAGATAAGCGAGAGTTGAACTCCAACAGTCACCACAAAGGCGAACACTGCCCTATCGTTGTGTTGGTCTTGGGAAGTTAGTTCAAGAGGTTGCGTTCTTTGACTTCCGCCGAAGTCAGCGATGAAAAAATTCCAACAATGACCAATTACGAAGTCCCTGCCACTATTTATTGCTCTCTGACACATGCAACGAGTCTTCACCACACACCTTCATGGAAAGCGACAACAGGACCACTGCCCTCACGACATGCCATGTTAACTGGACCCTCACCCCAGCTGGGGACCTGTTGCTTGGGTCCTCCGTGGGCATTGCCCGCGTGGAGCGCAAACAAGCCGGCCATTTTCGCCTTTATTTTGAACACGCGGCCCACGCCAACAACTACACGGTGATCGCCCAGGTCCAAGCCTCTGCGCACGCCTGGTACCGCACCTTTGCGCGCGTCGAGCGCCGCGAACGGGACTTTGTCGACATCCTCACCATCACCTACAACGGCGAAGTCGTCGACACTCCCTCCGTTTCGGAGCGCCACGACATGGTCGTCCACTGCGTTGTCTACTTCTAGCCCAATAAATTGCAATACAAGAATTTTTCACAAAGAAAAGCAATAAAAAGAATAAGAAAATTACAAAAATCATTTGAAAAAAAAGCTTAATATCAAAAAAAAGAGGGAATCAAGCGTCCTGCTTGGCGGCGTTGGCCAGCTTGATGAGCTTGAGCTCGGCCTGGACCTGGTGGCCGGCCTTGATGGGCGGGTACTGCGCGCGGACGGCCTCGCTCTCGCCGAAGCGGCCGAGCGGCTGGAGGACGTTGTCCGAGGCGATGTGGCCAAAGAGCGTGGACGACACGCGGTAGAGCGAGCGGCCGGCGGCGCGCGCGCGGGCGATGGCGTCGAGCGTCTCGGGCACGGCGCAGACGACTTCGTGGTAGCCGGCGGCGATGTGGCCGCCCGTCAGGATCTCGAGCTGCTTGCCGCCCTGGACGAGCAGGCAGCCGTCGGGCACGCGGACGAGCATCTTGCGGCCGTTCCGGAGCCAGATGTAGAGGCCCGGGAAGCGCGACTTGCCGTGGATCGTGAGGAAGCTGAGGTCGTAGTGGAAGCCCGCGTAGACGGTGCCCGGCTGGCCGTGCCGGCCGAGGTCGGTCCCGGTCGGGGCCAGCAAGTGCGGCGCGCAGCGCATCAGCTCGGTAAAGGCCGCGCGTTCGAGTCCCAGCCCGAGCGCCACCATTTCGGCCACGGTCGACACGGCCGTCAGCAGCTTCCCGCCCCAGTGGTTCATCACCTGCGTCCACTCGGGGAAGTTCTCCGGCACGACCGGCTCGGCGTTCAGCGACGCGAACTCGGTCTGGGCCGGCCGCTCGCCCATGCGCCAGAAGAACCGCTCCTTGGCGTCCGGCCCGAGCGGCTTCACCGGCCGGTCGTTCTCTGGCATCTGCGGAATGCATAAAAATGTCAAAAACGAATATTTTTATTAAAATAAAATAAAATAAAAATAAAAATAAGAAGTAGTGGTGCGATACCGAGTCGATGCGGTCGAGGCACTCGGGCTCCTTGCCGCAGCGGGCCGCCTCGGTGAACTCGGGCGTGACGCCCACCTGGTAGTGCAGCTCTGGCCTCTCATCTGTTGACAATAAAATTAAATATTTAAAAATTAAAAGCTTGAATTAAAAAATAGAGAATAATATTGAAAAAGAAAGGACGAACCCTTCTTCTTGAGCTCGGCGGGCTGCTCAAAGTAGCGCTCGAGCATGGAGAGGAAGGTCTCGTTGTCCTCCATCGACACGCGCGGATCCTTCACGATGAGGACGCCCGATTCGTGCATGCAGTCGGCCATCTGCGCGAGAGGAAAAGAGTTGCTGTGAGCAGCAACTGTTGCAAAAAGTAGGGGCCGAGACGGACCTGTCGGCAGAGGGCCTGCACGTCCTCGGTGGTGGCGCCATCGGCGGCGATGAAGGGGGCCATATCGAATACCGGGAGTTCCATTCGCGATTCGATTTTTTTACGAAATGAGGTCTGTTATGTGTAGTGATGCGGGTGAGTGGTCACACAGACCCACAACAACAAGCATCAGCGTGCATTCGTACTCGAATTGAAGAGGCCAAGAGTACCACAGTACGACCGGAGAGGACACTCTTTCGCTCCGCCCTCAGCAAAGTTCGTTACGTCGACATTAAAAAAATTCGAGCAAATCTCAAAAATACTTCGGCGTTGTCCAATCACAAATAATTTTAATTATTACTGTTGAGTTATTTGAAAAAGGAGGACCAGAAGCTCCCAGAACGGCCTTGTGTGCGCACGACGGCCGAGAGGGCGGCCTTGGCCCGGCGTTCTGACTCGACCTTGTCCTCTTCCTCGTCAAAGACGATGTCGCCGTCATCCTCCTCGTCCTCCTCGTCCTCACTGCTCGAGTCTTCATCCTCCTCTTCCTCTTCCTCCACCCTTCTCTTGACGTTGTCGTTGCTCAATTGCTTTTTCTGGACGCTCGGCCCGAGCACGTCGGCCGTCGACTTGCGGCGCTCGGCCTGCGTGTCGACTTGCCCGTCGCGGTCGCCGCCTCCGGTCTCCGTCTCCGTGTCGGCTCGCGCCCGCGACATTCTTCGAATGCCCAACACACTTCCTCCAACCCTGCCGCGCCTGTCTTCTTCCTGGACCGCGGTGGCCGTGGCCGTGGCAGCCGTGGCCGTGGCAGCCGTGGTCGTGGCCAGCGGCGTCCGGGCCGCCGCTGTCTGCTGCTGCTGCTGCTGCTGCTGTTGAGGCGGTTGTTGGGGTTGTTGTTGAGGTTGAGGCGACGGGACGGAGACGAGCGCGCCCGGGCTGGTCCCGCGGCGCTGTGGCTCGGCGGCCGACGACTCGGCGGGCGGCGCCTGGAGGCCGCTCGCGAGCCGCTGCAGGAAGGACCGCGAGGACTTGGACGACGACGGCGACTTGTCGTCTTGCTCGCCGCCGCCACTCACCAGAATGCGAGGCGACATCATGAGGGCCGAGAAGGGCGACGTCGACCCCGCGCCGCGGGCCGACGCCGGCGCGCCGCCGGTGGCGGCCACGACGTCTGGCTGCTGGTCAACGGCGGCGGTGGCGGCGTCGGAGGGCTTGCGGCCGCGGCTGGTGTAGAGGAGCATGCTGAAGGGGCCCTTCTTCTCGCGGGCCTGCTGGACCTTGGTGGCGACGGTCATGCGCCGGAGGATGTCCTGCTCGACGACGTCGTGGATCTTCTGCTTGATCTCCGACGGGAACGGGATGCCGCTGGCGTCGTCGAGCTCCAGGTAGTGCAGCTCCTTGGCTGCCAGCGGGAAGAGCTTCGTGCTCTCCAGCAGCAGCGCCGCGTTGTCCTCGTCCCGCCCGCGCGCGGCCTTGTCCAGCTTCTGGATGTCGGCCAGCGAGATGCGCTCCTCCATGTCTGCAAAAAACATTGAAGAATTTAGAGAATGCAGATTTCCAATCGATTTTAACACATAAATATGATGAAAATAACGTACCGGTGGGAGTGTACATGGCGAGGACCTGCTTGATCTGCATGAGGTTGAGCTTGGGGATGGCCTCCTTGCGCATCTGGTCTGATGAGACGATGTGCTTCTTGTTGATCATCAGCAGCGTGATCAGCTGCTCCAGGTGAGACAGTTGCGTTTGCGTGCCCTGCGAGGAAAATAAGCATATTAATATTACTATTATTTTCTTAAAAAAAGATAAGAGAAAATGGTGTAGAATAAGAAATAGGAACCTCGAGCCAGAGGCCGCCCTCTTCCTGGATCCAGGTGTTGATGTTGGAGACATGCATCTTGAGGTCCATGGCCTTGTTGATCGAACAGAACTGCGTGCACAGCAGCACTTCGTTGAACAGGATCGAGTTGATGAACCACATCACCTGTTTTTTTTGCATATTTTTGAAAAATCACACAATAATAAATAAGTAAATAATCAACATAAAATAGATGGAGGAAAGTCAAACCTGGCCAAAGAATTTCTGGACCAGGGAGAGGTAGATGAAGTTCTGGACAAGACCCAGCAGGCACTGCGACAACAAGCCCGTGATCGACTCGCTTGTGCTCGCCTTGCTTGCCCTGTCAAAATTAAAATCAAATCTTTCAGCATAAAAAATATAAAAACAAATGTGAAATATAATATTAAAATAAAATATTTAATATTTAAAAAATAAGAGGGAAAAGGGAACCGGAGCTGTCCGGAGCTGCGGAAGGGCGAAGGCGAGGTCCAGTCCTTGCCCAGGACGATCTCGTTGAGCATGCGGTCCAGCGAGACGTGGACCCGCTTGAGCAGGATCGTGTAGAGGCGGCGGACCAGCTCGCGCAGGTGCTGCTTGAACTGGTAGACCGACATCGCCTCGGGGCCGCTCGAGCGCTGCGCCTGCTTGGCCGTCGGGCCAAAGGTCAGGCTCGCGGGCTCGTCGTCGACGTCGTCGAGGCTGTCCATCACGAAGACCTCGTCGGGCAGGCCGCCCGCGGCGTCGTCCTGCTGGCCGTTGTCGGCCTCGTCGCCGCGGCTCAGGCGCTGGTCGACAAAGTGGCTCAGCGAGCAGGCCACGGACAGCCAATACCTGTGACGCCACGACATCATCATGATCATCCTCTTCGTAAGCATGATCGTCCTCAAGTCTGGTGGAAAGAGCGTACATGAGCATCTCGTCCTCGTGGAAGTGGGCCCGTGCGCCATCGTAGAGGCCTTCGACGACGAACCCGAGCGTGTCGTCCTCCTTGCCCGCCTCGCCGCCCTCTTGCCCTTCCGTCTTTGCCTTTTTTTAAAAAAATAAATAAATCATTCATAATTTAAATGATTTCAGAAAAGGAAAAATGAAATTAATTAATTAATTATGAATAAAAAATTGTGAGAAAGAATGTAAAGAACGTACGGTGTTGGGCGAGAGGAGATTCCAGAAGCAGAGGAAGCAGTAGATGACAAAGGCCGGGACGGGGACGCCCGAGACGAAGCCCGGCTCGAGCTCGGCCAGCAGGAAGCTGAGGAACGTGCGCGACGTCACATCGCGCGGGTCCGGGAGGAGGGTCATGATGGCCTCGTTGTCGAGGCCCACCAGCGAGTACTTGCCCTCGTACTTGCGCTTCAGGCGGTCGATGATCTTGCGCTCCATCTCGCGCCGCTCGCGGTCCTTGTCGGTCAGCTGGCGCGCCGACTCCATTACGACGTACTCCTCGTCGTCCTCGTCCTCCTCCTCAGCCGCGCCTTGAACGGCGGCGACGCTGACGTCAGCCATCACCTTGCCACTCCTGGGCGCATCGGCCTCTGGCGTGGGCACGACGGCCACGTCTCGCTGCACCTGCTCGGCTGGCGCCACGTCAGCAACGGCGGCGTCCACGGCGGGCTTCTTGTCGACATTGATGTCGACATCAACGTCGGTGTCCTCAACGACATCGTCGACGGCGGGCTTGAGCGGCAACACGAGGCGGGCGACCTTGGGCTCCTTTGGCTCGACGTGGCGGGCCTTGGCCCTCTCCCGCAGCTTCTCGTCGCGGGCGCGGTCGCGGTCGCGCCGCGGCTCCTTGTCGCGGCTCCGGTCGCGCGGCCGGATGTCGCGCGCCGACGGCGACCGGCCCATGGCCCGCAGCTTGCTCTCCCGTGTCGACGACTCCACGGCGCTGCTGACGTCAGCAGCAGCAGCCACCGCCACGCCTTCGGTCGACGAGGCCCGGGCCCGCCTCGGGCGCTCGCCGCCGCCGCCGCTGGCGCTGGCGCTGCCGCCGCCGGCCTCGCGCAGGGAGCGAATCGAGGCGTAGTCGCTCTTGCGGTCCTGCAGGCGCTCCATCTTGTCGCCGTCGAGCTTGTTGTGGGACTTGCTCATGGGCGCCCGCATGCGCATCTTCTCGGTCTCGCGCTGGAGCTCGGCCAGCGAGGCGTCCTTGGCGGCGTCGCTGGCCTCGAGCTCGGCCACGCGCGCGCCGAGCCGGGCGGCCTCAGCCTGGGCCTCGTCCCGGGCGCGCTCGGCCTCGTCGCCCCGCGCGCGGGCCTGGTCCAGCGCCGCGCGGACCTGCTCGAGCTCGGCCACGGCCCGGGCGCGGGCGTCGGTTTCGTCGCGCAGCCGCGCGCGGACCTCCTCGATCTCGCGCTCGTGCCCGCGGGCCTTGCTCTGGCCCTCGCGCTCGCGCCGGGCGGCGAGCTCCTCCTGCTCGCGCTCGCGGCGCTCCTCGGCGGCCTTCATCTCGCGGATCGTCCGGCGGAGGTCCTCCGCCTCGGCCTTGAGCCGCACGTTCTCTTTCTCCATCTTCTTCTTCATCTTGGCCTCCACGGCGTACCGTATCTCCATTTCCTGCCGAAATGGTTTTGAAATTAATTCATAAAATAAAAAACAAAAACAAAAAAAAGGTACCTCGACTTTCTTCTCGAGAGCGGCCTTGGCGGCGACGACCTTGGACAACGCCTGCGCCTTCCGCCGGAGCTTCTCCAGCACCGCCTTGGCCTTGCGCACGCTAACCAAAATCAAAGAAGAAAATAAATAACAATTCGAAAATAATAATCTAATGAGAAGTAGCAAAGGCGAGGGGAGCGCACCGCCACAGGCCCTGGATGAGGGTGACCTGATGGCACACCTTTTGGTACCGCTTGCGCTGGAGCTTGCCCCGGACGGCCGCCTGGATGGCGGTGGCCGCCTTCTCACGGCGCTGGGCCCGCAGCGCTCTGTCCGCCCCATGAGGTTAA
>NAVB01000326.1:0-56246 GCA_002179805.1 Acanthamoeba lenticulata | reverse complement strand
CTTCATCATCATTTATCTACCCATTTCTCCAATCGTCCCACTGACTGCCTACCACATACTTTGTTTTTACAAATGGACAACTGCAGTCGGGAAAACAAAAACAAATACATGCTGGCTTACTGTCATTGGCTGGTTCATAATAATGTGTTCAAAAATATCACAATGTCATTTCTACCAGTGGGCCATACGCATGAAGATATTGACCAAATGTTTTCAACTTTCCGTATTGGTATGGCACGTAACCCAAGAGTGTTTAGTGTTGATGATTTTGCAAAAGGAGTCAAAGATAAATGGTATTCATCTATGCTACAACAACCAAGTGTACTCTATTTGGTTGAATCATGGGATTTTAAATCTTGGCTTGATCCTTATATCCGAGCTGTTTCAGGCACATCCAAACCTCATGTATTTTCATTTCGCTGGGAAGATAACTGTGCCAAATTATATACTAAAGATTATCATTCCTCTAATTCTGAATGGATGGGACCTGTTCAGTTTTTGACGACTACACCAACCACTACTCCATTGCCTAAAGATCCCGTTCAAGTGGATGCTGCTATGCTTAAAGATACATACACAGCTCTTAGCACGCTCAACAACTCTGCAATTTATAAACAATCATTTGATGACATGGTCTCAAAATTCAATAATCCTTCAGCTGAGATTCTACTTCATCAGCCATTTCAATGGGTTTATAATTATATTACTGACCTTATCACTGCTTCTTTTTCCCAGTTGGACTCAATTAATCCCCCATATGAAGCCAGCCTTGTTTTGACAGGAGATGCCACAATGGACCTCACCAAGGAAAAACCTGATAAAGGCGCTATTGTTGCTGTTGCTGGTGAATCTGATGAGATTTGGCTTGGTGTTGTCCAGCGTACCACTCGCACCCGTATCTATCTGAACTGGCTGCAAAAAGGAGACGACGACATTTGGCAAAGAATGGATGGTGACGCTGACTTTGTTTCTTATTCTACTCTTCTTCATCCTGATGTCGCCCTTGATCTTGACAATCACATCAGGCCTTCTTTATGGTCTCGTCTTGAAATACTTAGAACAAAATGGTCTGAAGATGTATGAATTGGGTGCGTCTATTTTATCATCTTTACAACTCACTGAACAAGCCGAATTTGGGTACCACGTACGTGTACACGGTCTGGTTAATATATCAGCGTCAGCACCGCGTACACGTATGTGGTCTCGTTTTTTACCTGTGGCCCCCGCGATTTTTAAATTTTCTTCTTTTTGAAATAAACATTCAATTCGCGTCATCCACCTTTTCTGATAAACTTTAATTTATCCTTTTTTGGTTTTTATGTCTTCAATCAAACAACTTACCTAATTTAAAATATTTATAATAAATCTCGTTTTATTTTATTTTTCTAAATGCATTTAATTTATTTTATGTAATTTTATTTTTGTACTTAATATGCATAATAAGCATGTAATATTATTTTCACTTACGTAAAAATGCTTGTATTATCAGTTTAATGTGGTTAAAATGCTTTTATATAAATCAAATGGAGGTTTATTGCCTTATTGTTAATTTTGATTCCATATTATTTCACCAGTCATTTTTGACCTCTCATTTCAAATGAGCCCATGTTTATAGAAGCTTCTCTAACTGCCTGTCGAGCAAATCAACAAGTGTGGACACACCTGCCCAAACACTGGTCAAGGGGATAAGAAAGTCAAAAAGTAGCTCCAAATGGGGAACCATTACCTTCCTCAAGGAGGAGCTCTTCCCGATTGCTACTGACATCACGCCCCTGGACAAAATGTTCAAGGGGAGGGTGGTAGCAATAAAACTAAGGAATAAAACGGATCCACTTAACATCATTAATATATATGCGCCAGCATCAAACGAGCACCAAACCAAAGACGAGTTCTTTAAGAAGCTAGCCACGTGGGTGCAGGACTTAGGAGAGGAGGGAATAATCATGGGCAGGGATTGGAACGCGATAGTCAGAAAGGAGGACCAGAGGTCAGGCGAATTTAAAAAATCAAAAAATAAAGCATTAATCGGTTTTGATAAAGCCACGAAAATGAAAGATGCATTTATTAAAATTCATAAAAAAGACCCAACCAAGTACACGTGGATAGGGAACACAAAATCAGGCGTGCAACAGAAGCGATTGGATGCATTTAGAATTAACAAAAAAATTAAGGTGATACACACAGATGTGCACGAGACGGCAGTGGACTCTGATCACTCAATGATAGAACTCATCACAGAATGGAGGTCGGACATCAAGGAGATGGAAACATTAAAACACAACAAGAGGACCATCCCCAAAAATGTGACCCAAGAAGAATTAATAAAATATAATGAGCTATTTTCCTCACTGGAAGGAGGATACACCAAATTGGTACTGGACCCAGACCTCCTCGACAACAGGGAGGATAGGATTAATAAAGCAACAAAAAATATTATAACATGGATGCTAGATGCAACAGATGAAATCATAAAAGACAGAGGAGAGGCAAACCAAAACCACAAAACTCCATCAGGCAAGATAGTGCACAAAGACAGAAGAAACAACAAAAAAATAGGTATAGCAAGGAAGAAAAGGTGGAAGATCATCAAAGGCATTAGAGCAGCCACCAAATGGGGGAGAGAAGATATAATAAACGAAGACAAAGAAATTAGAAAAATACTGAAGGCGTGCAGCAACCTTAACAAACTAGAGGCAGTGGACATCAAAAACGAGGGTAGAAGACAGGAATGGATTATACAGACTAAAAAAATAAAGAAAAAAATGGACAAAAAAATCAAAAGACTCATTAATGAGAATGACAACATTAAAATAGGAAGGATGATCGCCAAGCTCCAAGAAGAAGGCGACCTGGGAGCAGACTCTTTTTACAAGAAGATCAGAAACGCAATCTGGAACATCCAACAACGACAGATCAACACTGCCCTTAAAAAAGAGGAAGACGGAACGAGCCGCATCACCACCGACCCGGACGAGGTAAAAGAAGTGGTGAGAGCCGCATGGGCAGAGCAATTCAGTAGTAAACAAGGCGACAAGGCTAGCCAGGAAGGCCAAGAATGGGTACAATTTATTAAGCGGATTGGAGGAGAAGTGGAATTGCTCACCACGGAAATCACTGTAACTGAGCTAGATTTGGTACTTGCTGAAAAAAAGAATGGTAAGGCGCCAGGCCCAACAGAGGAAACAATTGAAATGATAAAATGGATGTCAAACACGAATAAAGAAACGCTCCTGATAATCTATAATGAGGTCCTCAAGACCGGGAATGTGCCCGATTGCTGGAAAACCGCTAACATTTTTGGTATCTATAAGACAGGAGACCCAGCCAACCCGCTCAACTACAGGCCCATCGCATTGATGTCAGTCATGGGCAAAATATTTACAAAAATATTAAACAACCGTGTCTACAAGGTGGCAGAGAGAGAGGGCCTCCTCAGCATCGCGCAGGCCGGTTTCCGAAAAGGACGGTCTACCATGACACAGGTGCACGCCCTGCATGGAACAATGGAGGAAGCACGAGCCCTCCGGAAGGAAATCCATGTTACCTACATAGACATTGCTGGGGCATACGACAATGTCCCCCACCAAGCCCTCATCGACACACTGACAAAACAGGGTTTCCCCAGCCAGATCATTAATTTAATCAGCAACATGCTGAACAACAACACTGCTAGAGTACTCACTGAACATGGCCCCACAGATCCTATCCCAATCCTCAAGGGCGTGCGACAGGGCGACCCGATGTCGCCACTTCTGTTCAATTTATTCCTCAACCCCCTCATCGAGTGGATACACCAATCTAAGCACGGATACCAACTCCAAGATGGGACCAACATCCCAATCCTAGCGTTTGCTGACGACATCACACTCATCACCAGTACAAAGAAAGATATGGATGAATTGTGGCAGATGACGAACCGCTTCTATAGTGCAAATAACATGTGGATAAAAGGCGCCAAATCGGCGTACACTACTAATGCAAGGGACCCACATAGGAAATGCGTCCTCACAACAGCCAAGGGAGAGAGCATAGTGCAACTGGCTCCAAACGAGTCATACAGGTACTTGGGCGTGTGGACAAACCTGAACGGCGACTGGAGTGACCACATCAAAAAAACAGATAAAAGGATGAATAAAATTGTTAATAACATGTACAGCCGAAGTATCACAGCAGCCCAAAAAGTGGAGATCCTGAATATTATGGCGACCAAAGTAGTGGAGTACGGGATGGGCGCAGCCACATACCCGATAACAGCACTGAACCAGATGGACAGAAACATGAAAAAGGTAGTTAAAAAGGCCATGAAGATACCAACAAACTGCCCAGATGAAGTGCTATGGGCAGGTCGGAAATCAGGAGGAATGGGGCTAGCCCAGATCATGGCGGCCCACGATGAGGCGTTCATGGCCACAATGATTGACCACATCTTAAAAGGACCTGACTCAATGGGTAAGAGAACGATCATAAATAACCTATATAATACACGAGGATGGGGTGAAAGAGAGGTAATGTCAATAGGAGGGGTAGGTGAAGGTAACAACCACCCAGGCTTCAAAACCACAAACCGGCTTATTAATCTCATGAATAAATATAATGTGGAGCTAATAGATGAAGAACTGGAGGCTAAGCCTTCCCGGAGCACAGATGTAGACATTATTGACACCAACACAAGCGGGGAGGCATTGAGCAGAATCAGAGGGCACCGCCGCCGCATCGCCGCCCAGGGTAGGGCAGAGGTGGTTGGGACACGAGTGACCACCCCCACCCAAGAGTGAGCAAAGGTAGAGGAAGTCCTAGAAGAGATGAAGAGGAAGGAAGGGATGGTGAGCGAGGATATCACACAAGACTGGCAGCCTGACGTGACAGAAACGGTGGCGGAATGGAATGCCAACCACCTGTCGTGGAACATGGAGATCAATGTGCGACCTGGTGCGGTATGGGCAACAAGGCGTTCATGTCAACGAGCCAACCCAGAACCGAGGGTACTGGACATCATGTATGACAAGCCGCTATGGGCCAACATGGAGGAATCGATGAGCAGGATGCAGGACCAGAACCTGGCCAAGGCAATCAAAGACGCCTTCCCAGGGATGGATGGAAGGGGCAGCATGGTGAGTATAAGGGCGCGACCTGAAGCAGACCTAGTAGACAGGGAGGTGTTGAGGCACACCTCACCAGGTGAGAACATACGACCCTTGCACCCATGTGGGAAAATCAGGAGGGTCAGGGACAAGCGCAACATTGTGACAGGGGCCCCACAAGCCTGGGCAGCGGACCGCCACCACACCGACAAGGAAGGCAACATATTGATATGGGTGGATGGATCTAAAGGGAATAAGGGAGCAGGACTTGCGGTGTTCGTCCATGAGAAGAGTAGTCTCAACATAGAGCGCAGGGTGATAGGGAGGCAAACGTCCAACGAAGCAGAACTACAAGCCCTCATAGAGGCACTGCGAATGGGGAGAGGAATGAAGGGAGTACACATCATCACGGACAGTATGGCCACACACGACCTGGTGGGGAGCATAAGGACAAACACTCACCCGACCAAAAGGATGGCCCACAAGCTGGTCAAGAAGGAACTGGACCGCAGGGAACGTAACCACCAAACCACACTAATCTCACACTTCTATAGTCACATTGATGACAAAACAAACCCTCGTAAGAACGAACAGGCAGCACTGTGGAAAAGTAAAGTGGCTAAGAAAAGGGATGTATGGGGACCACTCTTCAACATGATAAGACAAGGAAACAAGGAGGCCGATGCACGGGCCAAGAGAGCAGCCGATAAGGAGGACATGCCAGACTACTCAGCATACGTACTCAAGAAGTACCCACTCAACACCTACATCAACAAGAAATGGTTCAACTTCAAGATCCGCCACGCTGTTCAGCAAGCCAACGTTGAAACCCACAATTACAAGACCAAAGAGCGCATATGCAAGGACTCCATACCTCCAGATACAGTAGACTGGGGGATTGCACTCCATCTGGACACGAACCCATCACACAAGACCGACAGACTCAACCAGGCCTTGCACCGCACCCGTTACAATAGGCTGACAAGGCACCAACACAGACCCATGAAGGAGGGGGGGGATAACCAGGCGCTGGCAGAATGCAGAATGTGCAAGAAACAAGGAGGGGAGTCCCGGAACCATGCCTTGGGAGAGTGCACAGAAGTGGGGGACATCAGGAGCAGGTACACCAATAAAATCATCAGGGAAGTGGACCAACACATACACTCTAGCCTGAACATGCAGGCGTGGGTGGGTAAAGACATTACCAGGATGGCGGCAGTGCTAATGGGCATCCTCCCGAAACATATTACCAAGCGAGCAAGGAAGACCATCAAAAAAGGAGGCTACTCAGTGATGGAGTGGGAACAACGGATATGCATCCTCGCCGCCAAGGCAAACGATAAAATACAGACCAAACGACAGCGAGCCCGGAACGACGCCGACCAGGAGTGCTTAGGTGTCCCCCCCCACCCCCCACCCCTCACCGACACCCACAGAACAGACAACGATAGCAACAGTCAGAGAATGGACGAAGAGATCACGAGCGATGAAATGGTTACAGAATAGCCCGGAAGCGTGGTGACCATATACTGAGCCGGTTTCGCCGCCGTCACAGAGGAGTCCAAACCTGGCTTTTGCTGGGGACGTCACTGTTGTAGGCGCTGCCCCAAAGGGGAAGCGAAAGCCTCAATAAATCCCGCCTTGAACTGAACTGAATTGTGGCAGCACAGCGCTTACTGGAGGTACTTGGCGAGGGTCTGCTGCTGGGGGGCAGGAAGATGGCTGATGATCTGCTGGATGAAGGCAGAGTTCTGCTGGGCGAGGGCCTTGATCAACATGACCATCGTGTTCTGCGTGCTGGCCGGCAGCCGCGGGTCGGCCAGGGCCTGGCTGAAAATGTTGATGGTCATGGGAATGACGCCCTCCACACCCACCTGTCGTGACCATCAGGTTGTAAGTCTTCCTTCTCTTGAACAACGGTTGTTTGTTGGCAATAGAAAGGCGCAAAACGTACGATCTTGTTGTTGGTGCTGAAGAGGAAGAAGATGCTGTTGTACACGTTCTCGTTCTCCTCGAAATCGGCCTTGAGCGGCAAAGCCTTGTACAAAAGCGGCAGCACCTGCTCGAGTGGCACCGACTCGGGAGAGTTGAGGATCATGCGCGCCACAGCACCGCACACGTTGTCCGACAGAGCAGCTTCCTTGTTGCCGAAGAGCGGCACCAGTCGTCGAAGAATCTCCGGGTAGTACCTGGAAAAAGAAAAGGGAGCACCACATCATCGTCAGCATCGTCATATGTCGCATATATGCGTGAGGGAGCTGGATCGTAACTGGACGGATTCAGCGCCGACCGAGGTGCACAGCACGCCGCACATGTAGGCTGCGTTGCGCTTAATCTGGTCGTCGTCATGGGCCAACGCCTTCAAAGCGATTTGCAGGAATTGCTGGACAAATGCCCACGTACACGACAACGAATGCCGGTTGGTTTCCTGTTTAGGGGGGGGGGAACACGAGGGGTCTAAGATCGCACCTTGAAGTAAGGAAGGACGGCCTGCTTGAGGGCCTTCGAGGTCTCGGCCAAGAGGCCAATGATGACGACGGCAAAGTCGGGCCCACGCTCCTGCGCGTTTGGGAGAACAAGCCGAGTCAGCCCAACATGTCCCGCGTAGCCTCCGAGGGGAGAGGGCAGGAAACGCACGAGATAATCGAGCAGGCTCGGGAGCAGCTTCTTGAAGAAGGGCTCCCAGTAGGGGCCGCACACGGTGGCCAAGTCCATCAGGCAATCGGCAACGTTGTCGACAAAGGCCACCTCCCTCTCCTCCGACACCTCCTCGTCTTCAAACTCCTCCTGCTCGACCTTGTGGCACGTGGCCTTGCCCTTGACCACCGCCTCGAGCGCAGTCGCGGCCTTGGCGAACGCTGCAGCACGACCAAGACGGAGCACACACGCATGAGCCACAAGCGCTCTCACCGTGCACGGTGGGAAGGAATGGCTGGTACGTACTGGGCTCGATGCCGGGAGGACCCACGAGCTTGGCCACGACGCCGTAGGCCGAGCAGGCCCGCGACACCACCGTCTTGTTCTCGTCCTGCCGTCCGACCCACAACATAGCGTCAGCGACACGTCTCCCGGAGGAGAAAAAAGAAGAAGCTCGAGTACATGGCCGATGGTGTAGATGAAGATCTTGAGGACGGTCTCCAGGACGACCCGCATCTGCTCGGGAAGGGGCGGCTGCTGCGTGGCCGGCACGCCCATTTGGATGGGCTGCGCCGGGGGATACGCCTTGTGGGTGGCCTCCACCAATTCTGTGTGGAGATGTGCTTGTGCGTGAGCCTGAGCGGAAAATAAGAATAATAATAATTAAAAAGGTGGGAGGAAGGGCCACGGACCAACCAAGCTGTTGATGGCGTTCTGGCGCACTTCGCCAAAGCCAAACTTGGCCATCTCGGTGAGCACCTCGAGCGTCTTGGGGACGTAGCACATGAATTCGGGGCCCGAGAATTTAGCAAACTCGCCCAGCGCCCGCGCCGCCGACGACTTCTCGTCAAAGTAGGCCTCCGGTGCGCCCACGTTCGTCTGCGCAAACTGGGTGTCCTCTGTGATGCCCGCGATCTCCTCGCTCGTCTCCTGTTGTTGCCGTTGTTGTTGGCGGCGGTCCATGATGTGGGGTGGGGAGGGGATGGGGAGGGACGGGAAGGAGCTCGACCTTGTAGAAGACGAGGCCTTCGTTGGAAAGGCACGAGGCCGAGGCGAGGGGGACGGCCAGCGGGAGATACTTGACAAAGTCAGTGCCCAGGCACTCGGCCAGATTGGCAAAGAAGCCGTGCGTGTATTCGCGCAGCTCGCAGTCCTCGAGCTTCATGCCCTCGCAAGCCAGATGCACCAACTGCTCTGCGATCGGCTGTTCTCCCCACAGTGACGGGTAAGATTTTATGGTCATTAATAAAATATAGAATAGAAATAGACATACCTGGAAGACCTCCTTGCCGACCGCCACGGCGAGAATGCCCGCACACTCGGTCGCACGGCAGCGCAGAATCAGGTACTCGTTCTTGTCCTGCGGCGTCGTGTCCGAGTAACATGTTGAGCCCATCATCTTCCACCTCGACACTGCCCGGCTCAACAGGAGGAGAAAGAGGGGGAAGGCACCTGGCTCATCATGAGGGTGACCAGCTCCATCGTCTTCGGGTAGTAGGGGAGGAAGGCCCGGTCGGCGGCCTCGGCCAGGGCCGAGAGGGCCGGCAGCACCATCTCGCGTACCTCGACCTCGGCCCCGCTGAGCAGCTCCAGCAGCCGAGTCGTCAGCGCCTCAAGATAAGGAAGCACTTGCTCCTCTGCGGTGTGCACGCAAGGCGTGAGGAACAGAGCACAATAATGTGCTGGCAGGCGGCGCAGTCATTACCCAGAGGGACGACGAAGGACTCCAGGGCGTAGCAAGCCTTCATGATGACGTCGCGGTTGCTGTCGCGCAGGCAGGCAATGAGCATCGGCAGCACCTTGTCGTGGTACTCGATGATGTCGGGCACCAAGTGAGCTGCACACGTATGCGCGTCAGTGAGGTGAGTCACGGCTGGACCATGCTCTACGCCTGTGGCATGACGAGGCGAGAGGTAAGAAATACATACAGGCGAATTGGCCGATGCACAGGCAGGCGGCCTCCTTGACCTTCTGCGAAGGGTCGGAGAAGCCCCGGTAGACAAACTCCAAGAGTGGGCCCAGGTTCTCGCTCATCAAGTCGGCACAGCCTTCAGCCAGGACCTAGCGTAGAGTGTTCCGGCCGCGCATACAGAAAGTTAGGGACGCGCCACTCGAACATGGATGGCGCTGGTGGAAAAGCTATACCGTAAGGACCGTCAGCGCAGCCCGCCGTTCGTTGGGCTTGGAGGACTGCAGGAAGTGCCGGGCGAACTCGACGCACGGCGGGAAGACCTGTGGGGGCACGCTTTATGAGCAATCACAACTACAACTGCCGAGGAGCCTTCCTGAGAACTGAAGTTCGTACCTTCTTCGCCGAGAGCGTGAGAGCAAAGTGGTCGATCATCTGCGCGCCAAACTCATGAGCGGGCAGGTACATCCCCTCGTCATCGTCATCATCGTCTTCCTCCTCCGCATCCTCAGGGAACTCGTTGCACATGGCAAAGGCAACTTGCAGGCACGGCTGGAGCAGCTGGTTCTGCGTCAGCGCCTTCGGCTTGCTGCAGCAACAGGCCAGTCAGCAGTTGTTTTTGGCTTGGTTCGAAAGAATGGCCCAAGAATGTGTGTGTGTGTGCCGCCAAGGGGAAGGGCATACTAGGAAGTGATCCACTGCACGACCGTGAGGGCCATCTCGCGGACAGACAGGTCGATGTTGCGGTTGGCTCCGATTTCGAGCATGGCGCGTGTCAGAAGCGGCACATGCGGCACCACCACGCCCAGGGGCTGCAAACAGGACAACAAGTGCATTTTGTCAAGCAAAGCCAGAAGAAGAGAGGGGATTGAAGCAGCGCCGAACCGACTCAATGAGTTCGTTGAAAATCTCAAACGCGCAGGTGCTCTCATCGTAGAGCTCGTGCTGGAGGCAGTAGTTGAGGGTCTGCAGCATCGACGGCAACAGGTCGCCAAACGCTTTCTACGAGTGCATCACATTATCCAGACATAAGAGGATGCACGAGTGCAAGAAAGTGAGAACGGGGCAGGAATGGTACAATCTCCTCGTCTGTGGTCACCCAATCCACGAGAGATCCCACGGCCCTACCAATGCAAGTGCACATGTGTGCGCGTGGTGAGTCATGATTGGATGCTGTCGGTGCGAGGTTGGGGCAAAGAACGCACTTGAGGGACGCAACGCGAACGGCAGTGTCAGGGTCCGTAAGGCCCTTGGCGAAGATGTTATAGAGGATCTTGGTGTGTGGTCGCAGGAAGTCGCCGATGTTGTCCGTGAGCGAGTCAAACAGCTTCATGCCCACCTCCCGGTGCTCGACCTGCTGGCTGTTGGTGCACTGGAAGAGGAAGTCGAGCAGCTCGGGCCACTCGTTGCTGGGCACGGTGATGCGCGCAACGATACCCATCACGTTCGCAATGCCGTTCCGCACCGCTTTGCTGGAGGGTAGAGAATGCATCAACGCTCACGAGTGCCATCTACAAGCAAGCAGAGACGTACTGCGGTTCTCGCACAAGGGCTTGAATGAGTGAGACCTTCATGAGCTTCTTGGCCTCGTCATCCATCTTGGCCCACAAGCTCACGGCCTTCATTCTTAAAATGATGGCCGCCAGGTGCCGAATCTGGCAAACGAGAAAAAATCGCGATTACGGAAGTTGTAAATTAAATCAAGATGTCTTCAACCTCCACAGGAACCGGAGAAGATGAAAAGCAAATCGCACCTGCTCTTGGGGGTGGCTGACGATCAGCTGAAGAAGTACCACGGCAGAGGACGGGGTGTGCAGCCGCTTCTCGAGCTCCTCTCCGGCAGCGCGGACGACGTCCGTGTTAGGGATCATCATCTGGTTAAGGAGAGCCTCGAATTCGGCAACAAGCGAAGGCGGAACGGAAGCCATCTTGGTTGTGGACTAGACGCGTCTTCCGCACCAACAGCTAGGAGCAAACAGAAACCGTTTTTTCTTTCTGCTTGTTTTTCCTTCACTTATTTCATTCTGTTCTTTCTTCCTTCCGTTGAATGTTACACTGGAACATTTGCAGTCGACTAACCAATTAGTGCTTCCTGGAGACAGATCACAAAAAGGAGAACAGGTGGATTGCGGCGCCCTCATTGGGGCAGCAGACTGAATTATGGGTGATTTTCGCTGGGGACAATCCTGAACCTGAACTTCAACTCCGTCGCATCAGCCTCAGGTGCGCGACAACAAAGGACCTTCACCGCCCACCACACAACTACCTACACACCACTCATGGACCCTATCAACCGGTTACGCAAGATTGGTACGTTGGTCCTGTCCGAGAAGGAGAGTGGGACGGGGCCGCCTGTTGAGGGTGCCCAGTTGTTGACCCAAGTGTCTTGGCGATGGCGTGCAGAGCCAAGCAAATGGACGGTCGACGACGTGGGGCAATGGCTGGACTACATTCACCTGAGCGAGCACCGGGCTGAATTCACCAAGCAGTCGGTGAGCGGCTCGGAACTCGTCGACCTCGACGTCGACGACTTGTTGGAGCTCCACGTTACCAAGATGGGCCACCGCAAGAAGCTCGCCTCCCACATCAAAATGCTCAAGCACGGCCTCGACGGCGCCTACGCCACAAACACCGACGACGGTAGCTCCGAAAATTCGACCTCGGGCTTTACGCGTACTGGCGGCTCGGTCGGGTCGGCGTCAAGTAGCGGCGCCAAGTCCTCCACTTCTACGAAGGACTCTGGTGCTGCCTCCAAGCTCAACATCAAGTGCTTCGTGGGAGAAGACATTTCCGTGCTGCACCTTTCGACAAATGTTACCTACTCACAGCTCAAGTCGAAACTGCGCAAGGAGTACGGCTCCAAGATGATTGTCCACTACAAGGACTCTGACGGCGACAAGATTCGTATCAAGAAGACCAGTCACCTGAAAGAGGCAATTGAGGAGACTAAGGGTTCCGGCGTCCTCAAGCTCTACCTGCATGGTACCGTTCCCTTCTTCCTCTCTCTATCTTGCCTCTACTCTTCATGACCGGCGTGGGCGCAGAGCGCAAGAAGAAGGTGAGCGTGAGGGAGCAGGCCATTCTGGACACCATGCTTGATGCTTTGGTGACCGTCAACCCCACCGGTCGCATCTGCTTCTTCAACAAAGGTATGTCCTTGATCGGTCTGCCTTGTCCAAAGCGCGTGTGAGCTCATACCTTCTGAGCAGCCGCCGAGAAGCTGTTTGGTTACTCTCGCGGCGAGGTGATCAAGCAGAACGTCCGCATGCTCATGCCGAACGAAGTGGCTGAGCACCACGATCAGTACCTAAAGAACTACCAACAGACCCGGGTTGGCAAGATCATCGGTGTTGGCCGCGTGGTGCAGGCCAAGCACAAGGACGGCCACCTGTTCACCGTCCGCCTCTCCGTCACCGAGTCAGTGCAAGCCTCGGGCGAAGTCATCTTCACAGGTATTGTGTGACCTCCAGACCGTCTCTGCCTCAATTCGTGCTCATATCGGAATGCAGGCACGCTGTCGCCAGTCGTTGAATCCGCTCCCGCCCCTGCTGCCGCCACTGCAGCCACAGCTTCTGAAGTTGCCCCGCGGTAGCCGCTCTCCTGCCTCCTTGACATTGTTGCAGTGGCTGACCTTGAAGAGCTCGGTGCTTAGGAACCCGATGTTTGATCTGCTCGACATGATGCTCGATGCTACCGTGGTGGTCAACGAGACCGGCATCGTGCAGTTCTGGAACAAGGCCTCCGAGACCAAGTTCGGATGGAAGAAGGAAGAAGCTATCGGCCGGAACATTAAGTTCCTCATGCCCAAGGAGGTCGGCGACCTGCATGACTCCTACCTCAAGCGGTACCTCGCTACCAAGCAGGGTAAGACCAACTTCCTCCTCTTGCCAGTGCCCGGTCCCGGACTAATGAGCGCAACACAGCCCACATCATTGGCGTGGGCCGCGAGGTGGTCGCGCAGCGCAAGGACGGCAGCATGCTCCCGGTCTACCTCTCCGTCACCGAACAGACCCTCGACGGTACATAGCATACTGTCCGACGCCTCGTGCAGCCAGCCGAGCTAATAGAACATCTGGCTGATCCAGGCGGTCGACGGCTGTTCACCGGCGTTATCCGTAACGTCGAAGAAACGGTGGAGAGGACCAAAACCGTGCTGCAGCAGCAGCGCGAGGTCGTGGATGGCTTGTCTGTTGCCGCTGTCATCATCGACCAGACCGGCAAGATCCACGCCTTCAACGAGCCGGCGCAGAAGCTGCTGGGCTACCGTCTCATTGACGTCGTCAGCCGCAATCTCAGCATGCTCATGCCCGGCGAGTACGCCCGCGTCCATAACGATTACATCAGGTGCGCTACCCTCGTCGATGCTGGCCCTGTGTTCCTGCATAGTTGTTCTCACACGGAGAGTGGTTCATGCGGGTCGCGTCTTCAGCAACTACATGAAGACGGGTGTGGCCAAGGTCATCGGCGTGGGCCGCGATTTCCCGGTCGTGTGCAAGGACGGCTCTCTGATCGCTGTCCACTTGACCGTGACGGAGAAGAGGGACGGTGATCGGTGCTTCTTCGTCGGCATCATGCAGCCCAAGTGAGCCGGGCAAAATACCTTATACTTTTTTTCGCTGTGGACCGAGCGAGGCTCCGCCCGCACTTCTTTCCCTTCCTCGCCCACCGTGAGTGTGGGCTTCTTCATCTTTGTACCATTTCCACGAGCATTTTCTCTTCGTTTCTACATTTCTCTTTTGTCATTTTTCTTCTGCGCGAACAAGATGGACAAGCCTGCGTCACGACCCATCTTTGTGGTTCAATAATGCCTTCCACGCCACCTGGTATGCCGCCAACTATATCTAAGCGACTTGTGTCCGGCAGCACAGGTTTCGCAACTGTACGTGAAGCCTGATAAAACAGATGCGCTTGAGGACGTCATCGAAGAGCTGAAGGTCATCGAGCTCAGTCGCAAGGAAGAAGGTTTGTATAGCACCCTCTCGTAGTTTCTTTTTTGGGTGGCTCACACTGTGCGTCTGCAAGGTTGCATGTTCTTCAACGTACTGCAGGACGAAGACGACCCCACAATCGTGTGCTTCACTGAGGGGGTACGCCGCCTGCCCACGTCAGACAGTGGGAAGCTGAGCTAAAGGAAGAGGCCTCCTTCCCTTCTACAGTGGCGCAACGAGGAAGCAGCAGACAATCACCTTAACAGCGAACACATGAAAGTGCGCTATCCGCGGCCTCAGCACGGTGCTGATGTTGTGCAAGCATGACTGACTGACAACTACTCGCTGTTAAACTTCCAGAAACTGATGGAACTCACTCAGGGATTTGTAGAAAGAGTCGAGACCAAGCGAAGCGCTCAGTCAGAAGATAGGGACGAAGATGTGGGCAATGAAGAGAGCGAAAGCGAAAACGAAAGTTGACGATGATGAATGCAATAGTGATAAAGCTCCAGCCCCGTGATCTACAGAGACCTCTTGCATCTCAGCTGGCGGCGGGAGTTGCGCCTTCAAGAGCGCGAGAGATATCATCATACATCAGCCTTCCACCGTCGTGGTACTGCCAGTACTGCCTGAGGTAATGTTGATGCCCGATTCCCGGATGCTTCTCGGGGTGGCGCGCGGGGTGGTCGTTGCCCTGGGCGTGGAGGTGGGTGTGGACGATTTCGGGGTGGTTCGGCCACTTTCCGACGTCGTGGAAGGGGGAATCGCCATGTAGCTCATGACACCCAGATCCAGAACGTGGAGGTCGTCGTAGCAGGTGTTCTGGTCCTTGCCGCCGAACACAAAGAGCCGGCAGTCATGGAATACGCTCGAGTGAAAGGCACGGGGCAATGGCGGCTCTCCCGAAGCGGGAGGCACTGGCAGCCACGCGAGCGTATCTTGAAGTTGTTGACAGTTGATGAGTCCACAATTTTTGTTGACACGTAATGAAACAACAAGAGGGTACCTAAATCAAGAACGTAAAGATCGTTTACATAGTCACACCCGTCATACCCACCAAAGAAGAACACAGTTCTCCCGACTAGAGAAGCCGTGTGCCCCAGGCGCGGCCAAATAGAACGAGAGTTGAACGTAGTGAGTCGCTTCCACTCGTGGGTGTCGGTGTTGAGAGTATGGACGTGGGAGAGACAGTGAGTCCCATCTGTGCCACCAAACACAAGAATTGTGTTTGGAGACACCAACGTGGCTGTGTGAAAAGCCCTTCCACCTGGATGGGCTTTGGCGTGTCGCGCTTTGCACGCAACCTTGCTCCACTGCCCAGTTTCTGCGCACTCACGATGAGCACGTCAAACCGAGTATGAGATGTTAGCTGTAGAGAGTTCCTACCAGTGTCAAAGATGAACACGTCGTCCATGATCTGTTGGCCATCACCTCCGCCATACACATAGATCTTACGACCTACTGCGGTGGCTGTGTGTCCTCGCAGAGGCCCAGGACCAGTGCCTGTGGTAGTGATCCTAGACCAGGTCATGGTGTCTGCGCACGTACTCGGTTAGTTCAAGCTTACATTGAACCTGTGAGGGGGTAGCACCTGTGTGGAGCATGTACACGGTGTCGTAGTACGCAGTTCCCGCCCCACCGCCAAAGAGATAGAGGCACTTGCCCACCGCCGTGAGGGCGTGTGCTCTGTGGGGCGGCAAGTCAACACCCCAATTATCTGGCCGGCACCAGAAATAGGTTTCTGGACAGGGGGGTTAGTTGTAAACCAACCAGCATTGCCGGATAAGGGCTCACCTGTGTCTAGGACTGCTCGAGCAAAGCGTTCCTCTCGACGCTCTCCTCCAAAGATGAGAATTTTACTCCCCACCAATGTTGCGGTGTGATGATGGCATGGCACCAGCGTCTTCAGCCCGTCCACGTCAGGCTCTGACCAGTGCATCCCTCGCGTCGTTCGGGTGGGCCGTGTTGTTGTAGCGAGGGGCGCCAGGCAAAATCCGCCCAGGACTGGGAAAGGCCACGAAAGGCATTTCCGCCAACCTTTTCCTGCTTCTGTTTCTCGATCTTGTTGTGAACAGCATGGACGCACCAGGGCCAATTAGCACTGCCCCGAGCAAGACCTCGTCATCTTGGTGGCCCCTTTCTACGAAAGGTTGGCTTCTGGTCGGTGGTGCGGCTTTGGGTTGTTTGGCACTGTTTCTGCTGCGTAGAAGACAGTCGAAATGGACGCCCCGCGTCCCTGGCGAATACGATGAGATTTTGAAGTCTCTTCGCGCTGACGACCTCCATCAACAAACCTTGGCGCTGAAGCAACTCTACGAATACTCGCGTTATCCAAAGAAACACGACAGCCTGCGGGAAAGTGGTGTGCTTCAGATTTTGCTGCAAATTTTGAGCCGGGTACTCTCTGTTCTGTGGCTGGTGCTTCAATTTCTGCTAAAAGTGGAGCTCACCTTTTTTTTGGAAACTCTAGCATCCGGATAACGATGTGCTTCTCCTGCACCTTGCTCGCGTCGTCGCCAATCTTGCCATCAACTCTGCGAACCGCCTCGTTCTCGGCCGAGCGAGCACTGTTTCCGACTTGTTCTACCTCCTTGATCACACAGACGATCGTATCAAGGAGCACATTTTGCGTTGCCTGCTTAACCTCAGCCTGGAGGAGTCGATTGAGGACGTAATCCGCGAAACGAACGGTCTCTCGCAGCTGACTGAGATGTTCACGTCCCCGCACACCTCTCCCTCTGTCCTCTTCCAGGTACTGCCACTGCCTGTTTGAACCCTGGCCACGACCCTTGTTGCCCACCCTCTCGTTATGTTCCACAGCTGCTCACAACTTTGATGGCAGACCACGCGAGTGTTGATCAACTTGGTCCACAACGCGCGCAACAAGGAGGTGATGCTGCGGGAAGGCCTGGCGCAAAAGGCCGTGCAAATGCTGAAGACGAAAGCGACGCTGGAGCACCTCGACTTCTGCCTCCGACTGGTCAACTTGCTTGGCCTCTTTGCCGTGGACTGCGCGCCTGAGGTGCTGGCGCAGATTGCGACGAAGGAGACTGCGGAAGCGTTCAGCAAGCTCCTCGCCCTTTCGCAGAGCGTGGAGCACGTCTCCACCCTCCTCCAGGCCACCCTGAAGATCCTCGAGCACAAGCTCACCCAGCCGCAAGTGCTGCTCCCCTTCCTCGACGCCTTTGCCGAGAAGGAGGGCGCCCACCCGAGCGGTGTCGAGAGTGTGGTGGCCATCTTCAGGAACTCGGACGGGGCCGTCGTGGACATTGCTCGCCACGTCCTCGTCGACCTCGCCGAGATCCACGACAAGTCCACCCGCGTCATCAACAACATCGACCCCACCCTCCTCTCCCCGCCCTCCTCTGCCTCGCTGGCCAGCGTCCCCAACGGCCCTGTGGAGTAGGACTCGTGGCGAGGGAGGACCAAGTGGTGGCTTGTGCGACAAGACAATAAACAAACAGACGGCAAGCACCCTTCGACAAACTTCCTCTAACCCTCGCGTTTATTCTCTCAACCTTCTACTCTACTCGTCTCTCTCGCGCGCGCGAGAGGAGGGCCAGCATCGCCCTCAATCGTCCTCCTCCTCGTTGTTGACGAAGAGCCTGGTCTTGGACTCGCGGCCAAAGTTCTGGCGCGAACGGCGCATGGCCAGGGTCTGGTCCTTGGCCGCGGCGCTGTTGGCCGACAGGTACAGCCGCTTCTCCAGCTTGGAGTACTGGGGCTTTTGGCCCTTGGCCGTCGCCGTGTAGTCAAACACCTGATGCAGGAGCTCATTGTTCTGAACGAACGCCCCACCATGCACGTCAGTGGCCAAACACGCGGGGCTACGCAAGAACAGTGGATGAAAGAGACGCAAACCTCAAAGTGCACCAGAGTGCCCTCGGCCAGCGTTTGCCGCACAAAGTTGAGCTGCACGAGGCGCGCCCACGAGTTGAACTCGACCTTGGTGTTGCCCACGGTTATTGTCTCAGAGGGCACTGACCCCGACTGGTGTAGCGTGTGACGTGCGGCCCGCGTCAGCAATCAACGTCACCTGAGCGTTCTCGGGTGGAAGAGAGGGGGGGGGGGAAATAACTCTACCTCGACGGAGCGCAGAATGTCCTTGAAGGAGGACTTGAGCTTGGCCTTGTCCTTCTTGGAGATGTGGTGGCCGGAGGTGACCGACAGATCCCGGAGCTTCTCGATCAGCTCGTCAATGTCCACGTAGGACTCGTAGTCGCCCAGGTCAAACTCCTGCGCGGTGGTCCCAACAAGCCAGCGAGGCGTTGAGCGAAGCATCATCCCACAAAAGCTGCCCAGTTGGGCGCGCACCTCTTCAGCTGCCTCCTTGGCCTCCTGGAGCATGTCGAACAGGAGCGCCAGGACTTCGCCGGCGGCCAAGCGAGCGTCGAACTCGTCGAGGTCGAGCAGGGTGACCAGCTTCCTGCCGTACTTGGCCAGCGCCACGGACTCGACGTAGGTGGTGGACATCGTGGTGAGCAGGAGGCCCCACGCGCGCAGCAGCGCCGGCAGGAGCGCCGACGAGTGGGTGTTGTTGAAGGTCTCCTCCAGCATCTGCGCGTTCTCCTTGATCGAGACTTGGTCGGTGCAGCCCACAAAGGTCAGCAGCGCCAACGACGTGGCCGCCTGCACGCAATCGGGCGCTCCCCGTGTGAGGCTTCTGGAAGTGTGTGGAGAGAAGCGAGCGAGCAAAGAGAGAGCAGTGGTACCGACGAGCGGACGACGGACGAGAGGGTGGGATCCTTGATGAACACGGTGAGCACGGGGCTGAACTCCGGGTAGAGCTCCTCGCTGTCGGCGCCCAGCGTGAGGACCACGACGTCGAGCAACTGCGCCGCCAGCTTGAATTCAAGCTCCTTGCCCTTCTTGAGTCCGCGCATGATGCCCTCCGAGAGCGTCGTCCTCCTGTTTGCGGCCCGATGAGGTCACCAAAGTCAAAAATTTCACTTATTTTTGCTTTTGTGTGCATTTTATGTATGAAATAAAATAATATAATTTATTAAACTTGGTGGGCCGGTGAGCACTGGATCGTGCACGTACCACTTGTCCACAAGGTCGTACGCAAAGTGGAGCTGCAGGCCTTTCTTGACCTCTTGCATGGCTTTCTCGCGAGTAGCCGTTCTGGACCGGTAGAGTGCCAATGAGCGTCGATGGAACTAGTTGAGCAGGATCAAGCGCGGCTCGCGGGCCACGTACCGGCTCTCGAGCAGCTGATCGAACGCCGCTTCTACGCTCTCCAGGCCTCCAGCGACGGGCGGGGTCGCATCTTCCTCTTCCTCTGTGTGGTTCTCGTCATGATCCCCATTTTCGTAGGCATCTTCTTTCTTGCGACCTACAAGCATGCATCATACGGATTAGTTTCATCATCAAGGCGCTGTGGCTTGCGATCTTCTGCAGTTCCCTCCATAATCAAAAACTCCGACGAGGGACACACCAGTCGACTTTTTGCGCGGCATCTTTGAGCGGATGTTCTTGAGCAACAGGCGAACAGATGTGTAGTGTTGTTTGGGTTGTCGTACTCTCGAGATTGTCCTCTTTGCAACGTTCAGGAAGATGGAACGATAAACTGTTCGTTACTCTCCGGACGGTTTTTCTGTGCTCTGCCGGGCCTGAAATCTGCGAACAGTTTCTACGGCTCTTCCGGCATTGGGATCCCGTTTGTCGTGTGTCCTTCGGAAGCTCTGGACCCTCTCGGCCTTCTTGCTGCACAGCCAACTGACAATCGCGTCCTTGACTTTGGCGTTGGTGCTCACCTCTACTACACTTCTCAAAAATAAAAATAAATAAAAAAAAAAACGGACAAGGCTCGCACTCACAAGAACTCGTTCCAGAACTCGTTCGCCAACAATTTGAACGATCAGCCCCAAGGAACGAAGAACGCGTTGCCACCCGACCGGCGCTGGACACGTGCTGACGTGGCTTTCCTTTTGCTGTGGGTGCTCTTTTGTGTCTGGTCTTGTGGTTGAAGTCACTTGAAGAGCTCGAAGAGTGGCTCGAAATCGGTCCCAGAGATGGTGAGTGTAAAGATGCCAAGTTTCTTGCTGGGATTCTTGGTGGGTGTGTTGTTGCTGCTCCCGCTCCTCTATTCGAGCCTGCTCCGCGATGTGTCCTCGGACCTCGTTGAGGTGGTTGAACTTCCAAATCAACCACAAGAACCTCCAAACCAACGACAAGAACTTCCAAACCAACCACACCATGACGACGGCTCCTCAAAAAAGCAGCTGCCCTCGTACGGTTCGCTCGATTTCGCCCAGTTCGAGCTCGAGCCCCTGAAGCCTGAGTATTGTTTCCGCGCGCCTACCACGGATGCGGCCTGGCATGATGTGGAGGACAAGTCGTACGTGATCTTCCTTCCGCACGCGCTCCACCAACACCTGTGTAGGCTGCGTGGCCTGCCCAACTACAAATCTTCCTGTGAAGAGGAGTTGCCTCTCCAGGAAACGATAGATTCTATCCTGCCGCAACGGAGAGTCTACTTGGACGTTGGCGGGCCGACGAGACTAACCTATCAGCCTTCCTGCTTGAGCACGTCAGTCCGGAGGACTTCTGTGTGGTCAAGATCGACATCGAAGGCGAGGAGTGGAATGTGCTGCCAGAGCTCGAGGCAACAGGAGCCATCAAGCTCATCGACGAGCTCATGGTGGAGATTCACTTCCACCATCCGTGGCTGGCCGCATTTGGCTGGACACCTGAAATATTTCCCCACTCCACTGAGGACACGCTCGAGCTGTGCCGTCACCTGCGCAGCCTTCCTGGCCTTGTCTTCCACTATTGGCCTTGATTTGTTTATAATTAAAAAAGAAACAAAACAAAACAAAACAAAAAGGAGTCATGCAGATGAACAGGCGTGAGTCTAGCCGCCCATCATCAGAGAATCAATGGTGTGATCTGCGTGCTTCGGAACAGAGAGTGCGAGTGTCGCCATTCAGGAGCCGATCTCCTCCCCTTTCCCTGCCGACACCCCGTACTGGGTGCGTGCGTTACATGTCGACAACCTTTTTCTCGCCTCTCCGTTCAATGAAGGACCGTTCACCGCGGCAAGCCTTTAGCCTTACTAAATGATTTTTACAAACACGTTCAAGCAAGCCCCAACTGGCCACAGCCCCAGATGAATACTCCCTGTGGTACCGCCGCAGCCAACTTTATCAATGCCTTTATTATTACGGTGGTCCGCTAAGTTAGTTAGAGGGAGCAGAGGTTTGCCAGTTGCACAAGTTGCGCGAGGTGGGTGTGCTCCCAGCCAGGCCGGAGCGCTGGCGCGGGGCGGGAGGCACCGCCAAAGTTAAGGTGTCGCTGCTGCAACACCTGCCCAAGGATCGCCATTCAGCTGCGGCCAGCGTAGACGCCTTTCTTCGGGCGCAGGAGCAGCGCGAAGGGCGCAAGGCTGACATCGTCGTCCTCCCCGAGAACTGGCTCGGTGCCAGCGGCTACGTGCGCTTGCTTCCGCCTCTCATCGCCGAAAGGATCCAACTAACGCTACAACATCAACCTTCAGGCCGATGTGGCCAAGAACAAGACCCTGGAGCAGCTGGCCGACGTGGCCAAAGCACACGAGGTGTTCCTACGTGCGCCCACCACCCTCCAACCGCTTCATCCCCTCCTATGCGATGTGCGGCTGCTGATTGTGATCCAGCACATGCCACTATACATAGTGGCGGGCACCATGCACGAGACACAAGGGGGCAAGCGCTACGTGACGTCGTTGCTCTTCCGCGCGGACGGCACCGTGGCGGGCCTCTACCGCAAACGAAAACCCACCATGGAGGGCGCCGTACGCCGTCATCATGCGCTCGATCTGTTGTTCAACTGCATCGTCTTCGCCCTTATCGTCCTTTCCTTGCCATACAGCACGATCCGGGCAACGAGGTGGGCATCTTCGACACGCCGCATGGACGGATCGCGGTCATGATTTGCTTCGACGTGGAGAACGCCGACATCTTCGAAGAGACGCTGGCGCATGACCCGGTCCTCATCCTCAACCCGACGTGGATCCCGCTGCCGCGCGTGGCGAGTGCGATGCCGCCCCTCAGAGCCGAGGCTTGCTCGTTCCCGCTGGCCCTGCTCTCTGCGTGGCGCAACGCCATGGAGACGATGTCCCGCAAGTTTGAAAACACTTGCATCGAGCGCGGCGTCTACTTGGTTCGGTGCGACATGCCCTACAACTGCGCCTTGGGGACAAGCCAGGCCATCGCGCCCCACTTCACAGCCTACGCGGCCACACCCAAGGAGACCCACCTCTCCGTCTTCCTCGAGCGGGACCGGGAGCGTATGATGCACGCGCACGCTCGATTCTCGAGCCTCTTCCTGCCGCCCGAGCGGGAGCGCACAGAGCGGCGAGACCGGACAGGTTCGGCCAGGGCGAGCCTCGACTTGTTGTTCTTCTCGCACGATCGTTGCCTCACACCGGCCCTCCCCCGCAGGCAACCGCTACAACGTGCGTCCCATCTCGGGACACACGGCGCCCGTGCTCGATGTGCAGCTTGTGGACCCGCTCATGAAAGCCCTCTCGTGCTCGGCATCTGGCGAGGTTCGTCGCTCACCTTCTGTTCACGATTTGTTTGCGCGGCCGTTCTGACACCCTGGCTAACGGCGAGTGAGCAGATCAAGCTGTGGAATGTAAATACCTACGAGTGCCTGAAGGACTACCACCCCGTCGAGTCCAGCCCGGTGGTGTCTCTCTTCTGCGACGATCGGCACCGAACCCAGTTTTGGAGCTCGTCGCTTGCCGGCGGCGTCTGCCTGTGGGACATGTCCAACGCGCTCCTTCTGCGTCAGCTCGACGGTACCGTCATCGACCACAGGGCTCGCTCGGTGGTCTGCAGAGGCCCGTGTGGAGTCAACTCACAGTTGTATTGCTCCTGCAGGGCCGAGCACGATCACCACCAAGCTCGCACACGGCGGCGCGGCCCTTGAGGCCGGTGTTGTCTGCGGCGGAGTCGATGGAAGTGTAGCGCTCGTCGACAGCCGAGACTTCCAGTCCCGCTCACTGTCGTTGGTCGGCAGCAGCGAGGCAGGACCAGTCAGGGACCTGCTCGCCATCGGCGACAGCACCATTGCTGCGGCAGCCGGCTGCGACATCTGGAGTGCGCCCCCTCAACCAACCGGTTCAATGCACGCGCGTTGTGGTCACTGACCTGAACTCCTCTTCTCTCTGGTTACAGTCTGGGACGTCCGGAGAGTCGCCGAGCCCGTCGCTCGGCTGAGTGGCCACACGGGCCCTGTGTCATGCGTGGCGCTGCTTCATGGCAGCCACCTGGTAAGTGGCGGCCACGATGGCTCTCTTCGGTACGATTGTCGTCTCCTCTTCCTGTCGTCTGCCCAAGGCCTGGTGGGTTGCTCACGCTTGCGCGTGGAACAGAGAATGGGACGTGGCCTCGGGGGCCTGGCTCAACCACCAAAGGCGGGCGCACGACGCTGAGGTGACGAGCGTGTGCCGCGTCAACGACGCCTTTATCTTGAGCGCCGGCTTTGATGGAACGATGAAGCTCTGGGGCTTGTGGTCCGAGGTAGTGCGGAGGACGGGCGAGGATGGCTTGTGGCTGGCCCACACGTTCGAGGAGCACATGGAGCCTATCCTTGGCGTTCGCTTCAACGGACGTGACCGGGTGGTCTCCTTTGGCGAGCACGCCCACTGGAAGCTGTGGAAGTTCACGCAAGACATGCACCCGCTGGACCTTGCCACCAAGCTGCGGCCTGGTGCACGCCAATAAAGGCGGCAACTGAGGCTGACTACTTGGCCCGCTCCAACTGGCTGAAATTCGGACCCACTTGTCGCTTTTTGGAAGGCGAGCCAGAGTGGTGCCCAAGCTTACGGCTGCTGAAGAGCTAGAAGAGGTGGTTCTTAATAGGTCCACTCCATTGGGGTGATGACGGGTGTTCCAGCTTCTACGCAAACCGTGTGGCCCAAGATTCCAGGTTTCTTCGCGGGACTCTTGGTGGGTGTGTTGTTGCTGCTCCCGTTCCTCTATTCGAGCCTGCTCCGTGATGTGCCCTTGGGCTGCCTCGTTGAATCTGAAGTGGTTAAACTTCCCAATCAACCACAAGAATATCCAAACCAACCACAACATGACGACGGCTCCATAACGCTGCCTTCATACGATTCCATCGATTTGGCCAAGTTAAAGGTCGAGCCCCTCCAGCCCGAGAACCTTTTCCGCTCGCCTGTCTCTGGTAATGACTGGGTCGATGTGGAGGACCGCTCGTACCTGGTCTTCCTTCCTCAAGCGCTCCACCGCTACCTGTGTCAGCTGCGTGGTCCGCCCTTCTCTAAATGTGAAGAGGTGTTGCCTTTCCAGGAAACGATAGATGCTGTCCTGCCTCAACGGCGACTCTACTTGGACGTTGGCGGGTCATCGTTCGGTTCGAGCGTTGGGTATATGAAGCAGCACTATCCGGTCAAGTTCGACCAAGTCTATGTCTGGGAAAGTGAATTCAATACCTTTTTTATCCCAGACCCCCAATCAGCGGCAAGGTTGTACAACCTTTCACTCGCCGAGGCGACACACTGGATTGAGCACATCACGTTCTACAACCAGAGGGTGCGCGCAGGCCCCGTCTCAGCCTATGAAACCAACTTATCAGCCTTCCTGCTTGAGCACGTCCGTCCGGAGGACTTCTGTGTGGTCAAGATCGACATCGAAGGCGAGGAGTGGAATGTGCTGCCAGAGCTCGAGGCAACAGGAGCCATCAAGCTCATCGACGAGCTCATGGTGGAGATTCACTTCCACCATCCGTGGCTGGCCTCTCATGGCTGGACACCTGCAAACTTTCCCCACTCCGCTGAGGACACGCTCGAGCTGTGCCGTCACCTGCGCAGCCTTCCTGGCCTTGTCTTCCACTATTGGCCTTGATTTGTTTTTAATGATTAAAAAGAAATAAAAAACAACGCAAGGAGGACTTGGCCCCATAGCAAGGTACTGCGTGAGTCTAGCCATGTGACCCCATAATCAGAGATTTATTCTATGCTTCCAGTACACCTGCTATGTACCTGCGCCTCTGTCCCTTTAAAGGGACCACTTGTACCTTCGAGGCCATGGGCCAGGGCACCAATGTCAATAAAAAGGCGGCTTATGTTTCGGGGCTGTCTGCACTCGTCACACTCCGGCAATTACCTTTTGCCCAGCACACTTCAAGGTCCTGGTGTTGAGCCAAGATGTCGATTTGGGTAGCTCTTGTGTTTTCAGCGCTGGTTGTTGCGCTTTGCTGGTCTCCAGTACTGGCCTCGGAGCCGGCTCGTCTCCGCCACTCAGCCACCATAGTTGCTGACGACAGTGCCCTTGCTGCTGGGCTGGCGCCGTTGGAAAAGAACGTCACCTCCACCTTCATTCCGATCTACCCAACCCTCCCGTTCTCCTGCCAGCAGCTTGGCTGCGGCCCAGTACTCCCCCCCCCTCTCTTTGCTATCTCCTCCTCTCTTCTTTCTTTTTCGGGGCACGGACGTTCATTTTTCTTCTCGCCCAGGACGTCGCGTGCGGCGCCTCGTCCGCAAATTGCTATCTCTACCAGGGCATGTTCCTCTGCTGCACCGTACGTTTCCCCGCGCCGTCAGCTGTTTCGCCCAGTCCACCTCGACTCACGCGCGCTCGTGTGGTCAGATCTCGCCGTTGGGCTCGCGCTGAGCCAGCCATTGCAGCAGTCCTCCTCCTCCGCCCCTTTCTCTCTCGCACACGTCAAGCATCCCATGGGTGACACAAGTTGAACCACACAAGGCCTATATATGTACATGGGAGGCCCATTATTTTATGCATTTTTGCTGCGGTAGTGCTCGCGTGCACCACCTGGAGAACAGAGCATCGGCCCGCGCACCCCCTCATTTCTTCAGGATCTTGCTGTCGATGAGCTGCTCGATGAATATCTTCCGCGTCTTCTCGAGCTTGGAGGCGAACGCCGGCGCCTTCAGGGCGGCTCGTTCGCTGTTGACCACTGCAGCGCCGTTCGATCGAGGAACGTCAGCTAAACAATCATCGCCAATCAGGAGAAGGAGGACACGCACGCTTGGAGAGGAGGAACTCGCGGAGGTTGGCGTCCAGCTGGAAGTTGGCCTCGTTCGGGTCGGGCAGCGGCGGGCCGAAGGGCCGCACGCCCTGCTTGACCGCGAACTCGACCCTCACGCGGGTCTTCTTCTCGCCCTCCTGGCCAGCGGCGCCTGGCTCGGCGCTTCGGGCGTCCTTCTCCGCGCACACGCAGCAGTAGATGTCTGTCCCCCCCCCCAACCCACCCACCAATCACACACATCGCCCCGCGTGTCAGCGCATTCTGGCGCCAGAACGAGCAGCGAACGTCGTGACGAGATGCGGCCGGCTGCGGACGACGCACGATTGAACTGAGTCTTCATGGGCGTCGGGTCGAACTGGGCGCCAGGCTCCAAAAACACGATGACCACGATGTCGTTGCCCAGATGTCGCTTGCGCTCCACCTGGGTGTCGCGGCCGTCATCGGCGCGCAGTTGAGCGAAAGAAGCCGCCAAAGAAGGCCGAGGAGGGGAGGAGGAGGGTCGGACCTGCTGTTCGTCGCGCGGGTAGAAGGGCAGGAGGGTGGAGACGTGGTACATGATCCGCTGATTCTTGAACTCAGTGTACACGGACTCGACGCCCGTCGTGTCGGCTGTCCCCGTGTCCTACGGTCAGCGAACCGGGCGGGAGAGAGAGAGAGAAAGAGGAAGAGGGACGAGTATGGCGGGAACGTTCAAGAGACACATGCCTTTGACGTCGAGGCCGCCGGTGTAGCCCTTGAAGCCCTTCAGGGTGATCTTCTCGCCCAGCAGGCCCAGGAACTGCTCGAACTCGGGCGACGCGTCGGTCGACACTGCGCAGTCGCATCCACCCATGGGTCTTGATGAGCGCGCACGTGTGGACGCCAACAAGAAGCGGTTCGTACGATTGGAGAACATCTGGTTCTCGTTCTGACCCGGCTTGACGTAGAGGACGCCAAACTTGTAGTCCGTGGAGAAGAACTTCTTCTCCAGGTAGAGCAGGTCCTCCCGGATGTCGAGGTCCTTGAGCTTCTTGAACTTGACCTCGCCCCAGGTGACCTCGTTGGTCAGGTAGCCCTGCGATCCGAGGGCCGTCTTCAGGGCCTTGAGCTTCTCCTGGCTCTTCTCCAGGCTCCGTATGAACAGCTGCTTCCCGCCCTGCGCTTGGCCACCCGCGGTCGGCGTCTGTCAGCCAAGCCGACCCGAGCCGCACACGAGGACCGCGCGTGGGAAGACCAGGCGCCGCACCTTCTTGCTCTGGATGAGGACGCGGTAGAGCGCCGGCAGGCCCGGGCCCGGGCGCGCCTTCTCGCCCAGTCGCCGCAGGATGGCGCCTGCGTGTGTGCGTGTGTGGAAAGACGCATGAAATGATTGTGATCATGAGCTCCACGCGGGAGAAAGGGGAGGAGAGGAGAGGCTCGACGGTTCTTACCAGCGCCAAAGTGGCCGGCGGAGGCCGTCGGCACCCCCGTGTCGGACGTGGAGAAGAGGGCCGGGTCGCACGCGGCGCTGCTGTCCTGCACCGCCTCGCCCTCCGCTTCACAGGCCGAGACAGGCTTCGCGGGTGGGGAGAGATCGGGTCAGCCCTCTTTGGGGAGCAGGGAGGAGAGGGGGGGGGGGGAAGCGACTGACCTGCTTGTGGATGCTTATGAGGATGGGCCCAAACTCGGGGTCGACGCCCCACCACGTCGTGAACTCTGTTTAAGGTGGCGGGAGGGAGGGGGGCGAATTAAAATGCAGAGTGCCCATTGGGTGGAGCTGTAGGACGGCTCAGAAAAAGTACCAGACTTGTAAAAGTGGGTCTCGAAGAAGGGAATGTAGCCCTCGTCTTCGAGCGCTGCCATCTGAGCGCCGAGGACGACGGCGTCCTGGGCGGTACCCCGCTCCACGTTCCACCCGTGGATCTTGCCTCCGGTCTGGCTCCCCTCGGCCCAGGCCAGCGGCGGCCTGCGAACGACCCCCGCCCACATGCCCCCATCGCGGTGAGCACGTCGGCGCGCCTGGTTGGCGCGGGTATCGCGAGGTGGGAGGGAAGGGGGGCGAAGCCTACATGTGAGGCGGGAAGTCCTGCAGCGATTTGGCGGCGGGCTCGCTCCACTCCTTGAGGATGCCCCGGTGCACGAGCTCGTCGTAGCTGGGCCTGCGCTCGGTTGGGCGTGCGTGTGTGCGTGCGTGCGTGAGTGTGCAAGCTCCCATGGGGTGAGAGAGGGATGGACGGGAGGGAGCGACGGGAGAGAGGGGCTAACCGGTGGGAAAGGGCTTGATCGACGTGGACGGAGAGGCGCTTGGTGCGCTCACGTCGCTCCTTGCCGCCGAGCTGAAGGTCCTCCATCTCCTTGTACCGCATCTGCACCGCTTGGAGGTGGGCGTAGTCCGACGGGTCGACTGCGCCACATATAAAATAATAAGAATAAAATGTAAATAAATGAATCAATACACCAGCGCCAATGGGCGTGGTGGGAGTGGGATCGCACAGAGGTCGTTGCTGTTGAACCGCGGACGCCCCTCGTCCAGCGAGGGCCGCATGGACAGCACCGGATCACTTTCGCCCTCTGTGCCGATTCACGAACACACAAGTGAGAAACGGAGCCCACGAAAAACCCGAGGGGAGAGAAGCACGCACGAGGCGGGCCGCGCTTGTCGGTGCGCGGGTCCTTGTGGAAGAAGCGAGGGGTCTTGAGCAGCCCTTTGGCGCCCGCCGCCAGCGTCGTGTGGCTCCGCTTGCGCTCGTCCCCCGCGGAGGCGGTGAGCTCCTCGGCCTCGTCGTCCAAGTCGGACTCGAACTCGTCGCCCTCGAGCGCGTCGGCGTCCAGCGCCTCGCCCTCGGCGCCGTCGTCGGCCGCAGAGGTGCCGCCACGCGGGGAGGAGACAAGAATGCGGTAGCGCCGCCGCTGGGCGCGGTCCATGCGATTGCCGTTGGCCTCGCTGATGAGGGTCGTGCGCTTGCTGGCCGCCGCCAGCGCCGTGATGTTGTCGGCCGTTGACGACTTCTTGATGACGAACGAGTTGTTGCGCCGCTGGAGGCTGCCCCACTTCCGCCGTTGCGGCCCGGCCTCGCCCTCCAACTTTCCCTCGGCCTCGCCGGCCTCGCCCGCGTCCTCGTCGTCGCCGGCGGCCTCGACCAACAGCGCGTCCGACGCATCAGAGGCCGAGCGCTCGATGCGCTCGTTGCTCTCCCCGGCCTGCTGCTGCGCCATGGTCTTGAGCTTGTTGCTCGACGACGAGAAGCTGATGAAGGAACCGGCGCCCTTGCGCCGCAGCACCGCCGTCCCGGACTTGTGCACGCTTGGCGAGCCGGGCGCGGCCTGCTGCTGACCCGCTTGCTGCTGTTGCTGCCCCGTTTGTTGTTGCTGCGCGTCGGGGTCGCGCTGGATGAGCGCGGCCGCGGCCTTGGCGTCGCCCAGCGAGCGGCTGCGCTTGTGGAGGCGGCTGCTGCCGGAGCGCTTCTTGTCCTTCTTGGACGGGCTGCCCTCGAGCGCGGCCGCGGCATCGTCGGATGACGTGGCGTCGGCGGCCCCCTCGGCGTCGGCGCTCGAGTCGGAGGCGGTGCCGAGAGCCAGCGTGTGCTTGACCTTGTTAAGCATCGACCGTGGCGTGAAGGCTGATGCCCCCCGCGCGGATGAAGAGGAGTGGGAAGATGGAGAGGCGTTCCCCGCCTCCTTCGGGGGCAGGGCCAGCTTGAAGGCCACGTTACCAGCCGTCGCGCCCACGTTGTTGCCTGAGCTGCGCAGGGCGCTCTTACGTTCCCCGCTCCCTGCGCCGCTTACGCTACCACCACGAGGTGATTTGGAGCCCGAGATGTCCGGTTGTGGGTCGCCCCCAGAAGGCGAGGGGGCGCCCATCTCGGTGTCCTCGAATTTGATGCGGGGGGAGCCCTCGGTGCTGCCCTTCTCGCGCTCCTTCCGCAAGCTCATCCCTCCTACTTCTTCCTTTTGTACACACGATCAAAGACTCGGAACAGAGCCGCAGCTCCCTTCGAATCCAGGCCCAACCGGTTGTTCCTCGCCCCACCGTGTTGGCGACGGTTACTTAGTGCAAATTAATGAATTTCCTCAATTAAGGTGGCGTGCACCTCAAAAACTTAAGGTGGCGCGACAGCAAGCGGCCATGCGCTTGTCTTTTGCATTCAATTCATCCATCCATTGAGCCGCAAACAGCATGAACTTCCTCCGCAGGACCCCCCTCTCTGGTGTGCGCTCGTTCGCTCTCCGCGGTCACGGCCCTAGCCACGGCCCCGACGGTTACCAGCTCGGCCAGGCTGTCGGCTCTACTCTTCCCTTCGCCACCGGCCAGACGGCCAAGCCCTTCAGGGTTGGTCTCACTACCTGGACCTACTTCTTCCTCGGCATCGGCATCCCCACCTGGGCCGTCTGGTTCTCCGCCAACAAGGAGGCCAAATAAGCGATCCCCTCTGATGATCAACGCCAATTCTCCGACGCGGCCAGCGTGGTGATGCATCGATGATGAGGCACGTTTGTAATGAACTCTGTTCATTCCAATAGTTTTTAGCCCAAGCATTTTTGTTTTTATGGTACCCCTTGGGATAAGAGGGGGGGGGTTCAATTTTATTCAATTTAGTGGTGATCTGCGGATTTAAGTGGAATAGCTTGCGGCAGTCCAAACGGCTCATCTGTTCGCGACTTGACCTGTTCGACCACGGTTATCAGTGATAAAACGAGCAGAAGATCAACGAGTCACACAAGACGTACCTCGGCGGTACGGTCGGTGTAGTGCGTGTGAAGGAGATGGTGGGCCTGGGGCGAGTTGGGTTCGCCGCGAAGAAAGTCGCGGTAGAGCTCTTGCACTGCCGGGTTCTCGTGCGACCTTCGCAGCTGCTTCCGCTCGTCGATGGCTGTGCCAAGAGGTCAGCCTTGTGGTTGGGGGGGGGGGGAGTCATCACAGGAGGTGAAGCCACGTACAGTAAATGGCGTCGATGCGCTTCCGAATAATGTCTGGGTCGATAGACGACGTCTTGGGCTCGCCTCCGCCGCCTACGCAGCCTCCAGGGCACGCCTGTGCGCGTACAGCCGTTCGCTCAGCTTCAGGCTCCAAGGGATGTGAGGGGGGGGGAGAAAGGCTCGTTCCGTACCATGACCTCGATCAGGTCAAACGACTTGTCCCCGTTGAGGACGGCCTCCACCACCTCGCGCACACGCTTGGTCCCGTGCACCACCGCCACGCGCACCTCGCGGTCGCCGATCATCACCGACGCCGTCCTGAGGGTTGAGGGGAGGGGGGAGTGAGTCTTTGCCTGAGAGAGTCGACCTGCGGCCCGCCGGAGGGAGAGAGGCGCGTACCTGACGGCTGAGTAACCGCGCACGGCAGAGAGTTCGACCTTGGGCAGCTGCTTGCCCGTCATCACCTCGTAGGTTGTTCGGAGGGCGGCCTCCATAACGCCGCCCGTGGCGCCGAACAGGGCGCCGGCGCCCGTGGTGAGGCCGAGCGGCGTGTCAAACTCCTTGTCCTCCAGCGAAACGAAGGGGATCTTGTGCCGCTGGATGATGTGGCCCAGCTCGCGCGTGGTGAGCACGTAGTCGTTCTCCTGTACGACCTTCTTCTTGCCCTTGCTGTCCTCGATTTCCATGGTCAGCTGCGGGCGGGCAATCTCGTCCTTCTTGGCGACGCACGGCATGATCGAGACCGTCACCTAAGGTGGTCAAACCAAAGGAAACAGGCGGTCAGAACGGCCATCTCCTGCGCTGGGAGGAACTGGAGGTGAGGGCACGCACGATGCGGTCAGGGTTGACGCCCAGCTTGTTGGCAAAGTAGGTCTTGATCAGGGTGCCCATCATGCCTTGAGGCGACTTGCAGGTTGACAAGTGGGGCAGCAGCTGCGGATACGACTTTTCGACGAGGTTGATCCAAGCGGGGCAGCACGAGGTGAACATGGGCAGGTTGGTGTTGTTCGTGAGCCGGCGGATGAACTCAAAGCCCTCCTCCATGATGGTGACGTCGGCGCCAAAGTTGGTGTCGAACACGTAGTCAAAGCCCAACTCCTTGAGCGCCGCCACCATCTTGCCAGTAGAAACGGTGCCCGGCGCCATGCTAAACTCCTCCGAGATGGCCACTCGAACGGCAGGGGCGGTCTGTGCAACGTAGATCTTGCCCTCCTTGGCCTTGTTCCGAAGCCCGGCTTCGACGTGATGGACGTGCGTCTTCTCAACCAGGGCACCCACCGGGCACACGGCGGTGCACTGGCCGCAGCTGATGCAGGCTGGTTGTGTTGTTATCCGCGTGTGGATGAGCAAAAAGGTCATCACCTGGCTGATGCTGGCGACACATACCAGTTTGGTTGAGTGGCAAGTTGTTGATGGTGCCGACCTCTTCAGTCGAGGCTCGTCCGAGCATGCCCAAAATGTGCTGAGTTCCCGCCAGGGCAGGATGAGCTTAAGGCAGAGCAAAGCTCCCCCCCCCAACAAAAGATGGAGCTCGAGACGCACCATGCCCTGGACGCCCGAGCATGCGCGGATGCATCGCGTGCAGAGCACGCATTTGTTCATGTCCCGTACGATGGAGTGCGAAGAGGAGTCTTTTGTGTGGGACCTGTCGCGGTGGAACTGTGGCAACAACTCCTCGACCTTGAACTTGTACACCAGGTTTTGAAACTCGCAGCTGTTGGAGCCACAAAACGAGCAGCCGGCAAAGGGATAGTCAGCGACCAAGCTGACAGACGCAAGAGGGAATCGCGTACTGGCCATCTGCTTCGCAGGTCATGCACGCGTTGGGGTGTCGGCATCGCAACAACTCCAGGTTGGTGCGAACTGTTTCCAAACGATCGCGTTAGGCCACGTGATGAAGGGGCGAATGGGAGAGGAGAGTACTGTTGTGGTGTAAAACGTCGCTCTCGGTGACGATGTCCATGCCCTCTTCTACCAGCGTAGCGCAGCCGGCGACGAGCTTGTTCTGCCGGTTCGCTAGCTCCACGAGGCACAGGCGACATTGGCCCACGAGGGTCAACATAGGGTGGTAGCACAGCGTGGGGATGTCCACCTGCATTCGCACAAGTCGGCGCGTAAACAGCCCGCAGCAGCGAGGCCAACGACGAGGGGAGGACGAACCTTGTGTGCGCGACATGCCTCTACGATGCTCAAGCCCTCTGGGACTTGGTAGGGGACTCCATTGATGGCAATATTAACCAATTTTTTGGGCTTATCCTTGCCCAGGGGGTCAAAGTCCAGCTTCGGCTGCGTCAACTTGCGGAGGAGGTCACCTGGCGAGTTAGCGCTGGTGGTGGTTGCCGTTCCTCGCTTGAGCACCAAGCGTGCGGCATGGCCGACACTCTGGCGACCAAGAGATAGAGAAGGAAGGGCAGCTGAAACGCGACGCATGAGTAAGTGTCTGCAGCGCGCCAGGAGGTGGATGACTACGCCTTCCTTCAGCTGCCGCAGTTGGTCGAGGCAGCGTACAACCAATCAGACAGGCACATAAAGAAAAATGCTGCAGTTCTGCCTGAGAAATCCCGGAAATAACGCTGGTATCTGAAAATCATTCTTTATTATTGTTACCCTCAGGAGGACAGGAAGGTTTAAAATCATGAGTGCTGCTTGTGTAAACGCATCGATCTTACTCGAAAATGATCGACGCGGGGGCGTTACAACTAAAACTCTACGATGATGAAGAAGAAGAGGGTGATGAAACGGGAAGAAGAGGAAGACAGAAAAATGAGAAGAGAGAGGCGATGTAACGCGTAGGAGCGCGAACACCTCAGGGCAGCTTCCTCTTGACGGCGGCGGGGCGACTCTTGCCCTTGCCGGCAGGGGCGGACTTGCTGCTGGCCTTGTTGCCAAAGGAGAACGTGAGGCAAAACGCGAGAGCGATGACGATGAAGAGCCAGATGGCCAGGATCTCGGTGGGCGGCATGAGGTTGCTGTACTCGAGGTAGAGCGTCTTGGCGATGAATGCCACCTCCAAGCCCAGGATGAGCACGTTGATGATCCGCCACTGGTAGCGCCAGATGCCCATGTCGCTGTTTCGGACGCGCGGGGAGCCCTTCGGGCGGTTCTCCGCCACCGCCTCCTCCTCCGCGTAGGTGCACGCCAGGTCCTGGTAGAGCTCGGCGTAGAACCGCAGCTGCAGCCCGAACTGGGCCACGCCGTACCAGATGAAGATGAGATGCGGCACCGGCACCCACATCACGTACTTGAAGGCGAACGGGATCACGAAGCACGCTGGATACCCACCCAAGCGAACATCATCACCATTACCACCGACGACGTCAGTACCCCTCAATGTGTCGGCAATAATTATGATGAAGATGATATGTGGGGCAGCGAGGCGCACCGATGCGGTGGAAGAAGAAGGTGGCGAGGAAGATGAGCGGGCGCTTGTCGCTGCCGAGGAAGAGGTCAAAGGCCTTGGAGAGGAAGGGCTGTGGGAAGAGGTTCATGCGGGGCTTGGCCGAGGGCTCATTGAGCGGCGTCGGAGAGAGCCAGGTGACGGGCTGGATCTGCGTGGCGTAGGTGATCAGGTAGCCCGTGAGGCAGCCCAGCAGGTTGGCACCAAAGATGTCGGCCAGGAAGTGGTCCCACCAGCACTGCGCATGGCCACCATGATCAGCACTCCTCTTCGCCACACGGATCGCCACCACAGCGAGAACGAACCTCACGGAAGTTGGGGAAGATGTGCTGCAGGGAGAACTCGATGAGCTCGTCGAAGACGCCGATGGCGAAGGCTGGTTACAACCAGTGCCAGAGCAGGAGGAAAAGGAAAGAAAAGGACTCAAGTCAGCGTCTTGTGTGTGCTGTGTGGCTTGGAAGGGGCGCCCGTACGAACGGCAAAGTTGCGCATGCAGCCGGCCATGAGCATGAACCCGGTGAAGTGGACGAAGACGAAGAAGTCGTAGAGCGAGTCATAGATCTATAGACACGCGGGTCAGCACTGAGAGCAAGCTTGATGTGATCAAAGCGGGGTGGAGGACGGGACCTGCTTGGGGTCGTCGCAGTCGTTACCATAGTCCTTCTCGGGGAGGGGCCGCCCGAGCCTGGAGTCGAGAACGGTCATCTCCTTGCGGCCGTCGGCGGGCGAGAGGGTGAAGAGGTGAAGGAGGAAGCCCAGATGGATGCAGAGCAGCGACACGCCGAACTTGTTGGTGAGGAATGCAAACCAGAGCATGAGCTGACGACCCAATCGGCCGTTCCACGACTGCGGGATGTGATGAAGGGGAACGGGGCTCGTAGCCGCAGTAACCGATTGCGGATGCACGTACGCCGAAAGCCAGTGATGAGTGAAGAAGAGAATGACGTTGGACACGGCGAGGTAGAGGTAGAGATCGCAAGGCAACACTTGCTCCTTGTAATGGAAGGCCACAAAGTTGTTGAGAATGTAGACCGCAAACATCAAGCTCATTATGGCAAAGCTCTGCATCTTCCATTTTCTTGTTTCGCGCCAATCTTCCTTCTTTTTGGTTCCCATCTCGCCTACTTTCATCACCTTCATCCGTTCAAAAGCCCCAAAGCAGCTCCCTTCCCACACTGACTGTCGCGACTGAGTGTTGCCAGTGCGATGCGGAGGTTTTCCTTACAAGCCTCTCTCTAAAAAATGACGAGTGCAAGCTTCCTCGTTGTTGGCCAGACTTGGCCTGTTCCGTGGGTGGGCAACTCCGGCACGTCCGGTCGCGTAGCAGTCTCTTGGTTGGCCCAGGGCTAGTTCACGGAAGTTGGGGTTGTGAAGTTGTTGTTGTTGTTGGCGGAGGAGCATGAAGTCTGGGGTCGGCGGTTCCCTCTCGCTCGCGAGCGTCCTCTTTGCGCTGTTTCTTCTTCTGCTTGCGTAGGACCTTGCGTGCGGCTTCCTGAAGCGCCTTGGCCTGGCGCATGGCTTCCATCACTGACTCGAGCCCCGCCTGCAACTGCCGCATCCGCTCCGCTGCGGCTTGAGTAAGCTCTGTTTGGGGTTCAGTGTCGCGAGAGCGCTCTTGCTCGAGGAGGCACAGCTCTTGCGTGATCTCCTTCTTCCGCCTTCGCAGCTCGGGCAGCCCCACAGCAGGCGGTGCTGGCGCCATCGTCGGCACAGGCTTGGCTGCGCTGATGTCTTGTGGCCGTGACTGCGCCTTCGTGCTGGTGGCACGATGGGCCCCAGCCCTTCCTCGCCGCTTGAGCATCTCTTGCACCTGGTTGGCTATGCGCCGCTCGGTTGCCTGAACCTCAGCGTCATCCTCGTGGGTCTGAGGGCAAAGGTACAGCTGGCGGAGGCTCGAGTTGTGCTGTGCCGCTTCGGCGATAGCAGCCAGCTCCTCCGTTGAAAGAAAGGTACGGCAGAGGTTGAGAGAAGTGAGGGAGCAGTGTGGCGCTCGCAGCAACCGCCCCAGGGCTTCTACGCCTTCACTCTCGCTCCCGCTCCCGCTCGGGCTGGAGGAACCCACATGGTTGGCCAGCTGCGCAATCTCTTCGGTCGGCACGCCGTCCTTGCGAGCTAGTTCATCGTACGTCAGCTGCCAGCCCAGGATGAGCGTCTCAAGGCGAGCGCGCGTATTGTCCTGCGCGAGCCCGCGACATGAGCGGTCCGCGTGGTTGCAGGAATAGAGGACAGGGACGGACCCTGAGTGCGTCAAAGAGTGCCGCCACCCCGGTCGGAGTGAGCCCGTTGTACTTGAGGCAGCAGTACTGGAGGCTTGTGTTCTCTCGCAAGGCTGTGGCGATGCTTCGTGCACCTTCATCGCCCAGGTGGCTTATGTCAAGCGACAACCTGCACGCGATCAAGCTCATGAGCACGAGCCGCGCTGCGATCGGGATGGACGAGGTACGTGCCTGGTGAGCGAGCTGCCGGCAACGAGCATTTGCGCCATCGCCCTGGCGCCCGTCGGGCCAAAGCGGTTGCCGCCCAAATAAAGGTGTTTGATCTTCCTGTTGTGTTGCAACACCTCTTTGGAAAGGCTGATGAGCTGATAGGCCTGCTTGTGTGGCTACTTGCTGCGCAGGAAGCGGGGAAGTACCAGCAAATAGAAGAGCGGCCTCCGGCCCAAGCTGGGCATTGAAGAAATCGAGGGAAGTGAGGTGGGGTGAGTTCTCTGGGGCAGCAGCCGCGCGCAGCACGGACTCTGCGCCTGGCAAGGTGAGCGGGTTGCGCTTGAGCCATAGCTTGGTGAGCGTGCCACGATCCCCGCTGACCTCCAGCGCTTGCGCTAACGCCACCGCTACTTCCGCGCCCATGCCCGTGCCGCCCAGGTGCAGAACTTCAACCACAGGCATGGCTTCATCCCCACCCTTTCGCCCCACCAGCCGAGGCCACAGGGGCGCAGGGTCCTGGCCCGCCACAAAGAGGCCCGGGTTGTCCGCCAGGTAAAGCTGCACGCGCTGGCCGCCCTTCGCGCCGCGTTCGAGGTGCACAAGCTCTTCCTGGAGTTGCGCCGTTGTCAGCCCCCGCCCACTCCAGTCCTTCTTCATTCTCGCCCTTGGAAGTGGCGGGAAAAAGGGAAGAAATGGTAAATCGGCCCGGTTTCTTCAACTATTCACCTCGGGGCCAAAACAAGGAAGCAGCAATCTTTTCCGTTGCTGTTCGCTACTTCTGGGCGTAGACGTCACGAGCCAGATAGGCCTTGATGCGCTCGCGACCGGCCACGCTCGCGAGGAACGACTTGATAGTGGGGTAGTTCTCCGCTACCTCCTTGCTTCCCTCGAACCTCTGGAAGGCGAGCGTAAGTGTCACCCAGAGGGCGAGGTCAGCGTAGCTGAGCTTGCTGCCTACGAGGAACCCGTTGTTGCCGTTCTTCTCCAGCAGCTTGCTGAAGATGGCCAGCTGTGCGGGCAGGAACTCCGCCAGGGCCTTCTTCATCGCCTCCTCCTTCTCGGCCCCAGCAGTTCTCAGGGCTCGCACCAGGCCCGTCCTGATGTCGTTGACACCCTCGAACGTCTGGTCGATGCGAATAGCCTCGTGTGCATTGGTGCCAGCGTAGCCGTGCTTGTTGGCCAGATAGCGTGTGATGGCGTTGCTCTGGACGAGCGGTTCAAGGCCGGGCTCCTCGTAGAGAGGCACCTGACCGAACGGCGTCTTGCCTGCAAGCGTGAAGCCCGCAAGTAAGCTATACAGCCCTTCAATAACAAGTAACAGGCAATGAATAGTAGAGGTACCAGAGGCGATGTAGTCGTTCTTTACCTCGGCCCAGTTGACGGCGACGAAGTCATAGTCCACGGCGGCATCTTCGAGGATGAGGCGCGGCACCTCGGCCAGGTTGAAGCTGTTGAAGTAGGTGAGAGTGGGCTTGGTTACGGTAGCGGTAGCCATTGGTGATGAGGAAGAAGTTTGCGCCACATATCGATATTACTGTATCGCCGAAATGCATTTAATGCGCCAGTGGGCTCTTTTGTGGACATGAGGCACGTGATAACACTCAATGCCGGCAAAACCTTCCAATAGTTTTTACACATACACCTGCCTTGATAAACTCGCCCTCTGGGTCCTCTGATAAGGGTGCAGAATAGGAATACTCGGGTGTGGTTGTGCGATCTGCATGGGAAGCACGTAGCCGTCAAGGTCAAGGTCCGCTCAGGACGACCCGGCCAGGAGGATGACCTCGGCCTGCTCGGCTGCTGCGCGTGGCGGGAGGACGGGAGACACCGGGGAGGATCCTGGCTCAGCGCCGCCGGGCGCGCTGCCGAGGAGGTCCTGCTTGATCATGGCCTGCAGCCGCTGCTGGAGATACTTCTGTTGCTGGCGCTTCTTGCGGTGGTCCTCCCTCGTCTTGGCTGCCTCCTCGCGCTCCTTCACGATGTCGTCAAAAGACGAGTAGGCCACGAAGAGGAATCCGCTCGAGTCGTCTGTATCAAAGTCGTCCTTCATCTCGCCGTCACCACAGTAGATCACTTCGCCCAGCTGCTTCCACTCGATCTTGTCCTCCTCAATCTCCTCCTCGTCCTCCTCGGCGGCAGCTTCGCTCTTGGCGCGATGGGCTCGCGTGCCATGGCCACTGGCCATAGAAGACGACGCAAACGACAGGGCGTCGCCAAAGGGTAACGCCTTCTTGCGCGCGTTCGCCGGTTGGCACCGTGGGCAGATGTAGGTCTTCAGGTCCTTTCCCTCCTCCTGCGTTCACCCGGCCACGCCGCGGGCAAGAGGTTGGCACAAGGTCCCACCACGTACGAACCGGTGGAGGGCGAGGGAGGGGGAGAGGCAAAGTACCGGTGTGAGACCGACGCATCCGCCGTGGAACCAGTCGTTGCACTTGTCACACGCGATCATGAAGCCGTACTCCTCCGGCGACCGACAGATGCAGAAGAGCGAACCACCGCCACCATCGTCTTCGTAGTCGTCTCCCTCGGCAGCCCGGCCCTTGCGATCACTTCGACTTCGCTTGCCGCTGCCGGTCGGAGACGTCTCCTTGGCCGATCGCGTCGGCGCCGTAGGCGCTCCCCCGGCGGAGCTGCTGCCGCCCTTTCTCCGCTTCCGTTCGCTGACTGTGGGCGGCTCCTTGGCCTTTTCCCACTCGGAGTCGCTCGTCTTCTTCTGACCGGCAGCGCCGCGACGTCGCGAGGACCAGGTAGTGATGATCTCATCATCATCGTTGTCGAGCAGACCCAAGTCGATGTACTCCTCGTCCTGCGCCGTTCGTTTCCTCGACGCCTGCTTGTTCGGCTTGCCCCCGTCGCCGCTGCTCCCATTGTTGTTCTTCTTGCTGTTGTTCTTGGCGGATGCGGCCTGCGCGACGGCTTCCTCTTTCCGCCGCCGCTTACGCTTCTTGTCGCCGCTCTGCTCTTCCTTCCGCTTGCGCTTGGCCTTTTCGTCGAGCTCCTTCTGCCGCATGATCTGCGCGATCTCGCGGTCCTTCTGCGGGATCTGGTTCATGAAGAACAGCAGATGGACTGTTGGCACCTCATAGAGCGACGGACGCAGCTTCGCTGCCGTCAGCGCCGCAGGGGGCGCCTGCTCCTGTTGGGTGTACTGCTGCGGCTGGACCTGTGCCTGAGCCTGTGGCATCGGCCGGGGAAGAAGCTCGGGGGGCGCCAGCTGCAGCGACACCTCGCCAAAGGGCCCCGACACGCCGTGAGGTGGCGCAAGGCCGGCGGGCTGCACCAGCGGATTGCCGCCAAACATGTTGTACATCAGCATGGCCATGTTGAGGTTCGTGTTGGTCGAGGACGGAGACAGCCCGGGTACCGGGCCATAGCCCGCAGGCAACGGAAGGATAGCGGCTGGCATGGATGGCACGCCCGAGGCCTTGGTGGAGGTGGCGCCGCCGCCGGACGAGCTCGGAGGCGAAGGGGCGTACGAGTTCTTCACGTAGGGAAGGATGCCCGGCAGCGGGATCGACGAGCTGGGCATCGCCTGCTGCTGCTGCTGCGGTTGCAGCTGCCGCTGGGCGGGGGCCAGCGGCGGATAACTGGAACTCGATGACGTGGCGTGTGGCGGCGAGTTGGGGGTGCGGCGGGGAGAGGACGTAATGCTAGCGTTCAAAAGGGAAGAGGTGGGCGGTAGTCGCTGTTGTTGCTGTTGTTGCTGTTTCTGCTGCGAGTAGCTGGCAGAGGTGGAGGTGGGCGGATTGTGAAGATGCGACGGCAAGGCGGGGCCCTTGACGTCGACGATCTCCACCCCGTCGTCGTCGACCGGCGCACCGTAGTCGCGCGAGATGTACTCTGGCTTGTTGCGCGCATCCCGGAACGGGGACGGTGGGATGCCAGTGATGGACGAGATGGACGGCAAGGTGGGCTTTGGCGGCTCGCCCCTCTTGAGAGCCGGCGGAGCCGGGTAGAGCGGTAGTCGAGTCAGCAGAAACTGGCAGAACACGGAACTTTCCTCCCGTCTGCTACCGTCGTCCAATCGCGTCATTTCATCACTGCAGTTGCGCACGGAGTAGAGCCCGTCGTAGCGGTACCACATGCGCTCGTCCTTCTCGTTGACGGAGCGGCTGCTCTTGTCAAAGTCGGCACGCCAGCCACGCACCAGCCGAATAGGAACATCATTCAACACATTAATCTGTGCGAGATTGGCGCACCAATGGAAAAGCCTGTGCGTGAGTTCATAGCTTCAACAAGAGCGAAAGGAGCACCAGAGGGGTACCTGAAGGACGGCGCGCTCGACTTGGTTCTCGTGCGAGTTGGTCATGCAGGTGTACAGCAATCGCTCATCCACCGCCGGGGCCGACGCATCCAATAGCAAAATGGATTCGGCGCCTGGGAAAGAAGAAATGAAAACAAAGTGTCAGCGCTAGTCTCGAGAGGAGCGATCGGAAGCAGCCTCGCACCCTTCTCCATGCCGCCGCAGATGGAGCTCGAGTAGGACTGATGAAGGCCGAGACGGAACAGATCTTGACGTGAATAAAAGATGCGACCCACGTAGTCTAGGAGGTGATCCTTGGTCACGGTGCCTTTGGTTTCTGTGCCGGTGGACACGCAATCAGCTTCATCTCCACCCGAATGTCCACTCTGGTGATGGTTGAGACGTACCTCGCTTCGTAGACTCCGAGCTGGGTCGAGACTGTTCGCGGATGTTACCGTCATCGTCCTCGTCGATGTAGATAACGCTCTTGTCTCTATTTACACTGCGCTGCGACGTTGCCGCGCTGACCCCCGCTCGGTCAACCTCCGTACGGGACTTGCTTGAGCGCAGCCGCTCCCTGCCTCCGATTGGCCTCGGCGTGGCCGGAAGGCGGCGAAAGCACAGGATGATGTTGCCGCCGAGCGAGGGCTCATCGCTCTGTGGCACCTGATGGCGCACATGAAATGAGATCATAGTGAGCAAAACTGAAGCCAGATGAAGAGCACACTGGCGTCAGGCAAGAGAGGTTACCGAGTAGTCGTAGAGGGAGCGTGCTGCGCGATGCACGAAGAGAGCCGCGTTGGCCTCCATCACAACTCGAACATGAGGCAGCTTGCCAGTCATAACAGATTCTGGCCGGAGCTTTGCCTTGGGCGAAAGCAGCAAGTTGCGCTTTTGGCCCAAGCAGATGAACACCGCATCGGTGTCTTGGCTGGCGGCGTCCACCGGATAGCCCCCACAGATCTCCGAGCCTGTGCGAAAGTAGGAACAGTGTACGGCGTTGAAAGTCGTGTGGAACTCTGACTCGAGCTTGTCTCGCAACTCTCGTAGGAGAGGTATCCTACTCCACTCCTCATGGTTGATGACCACTCCCGCGGAACTTAGCTCTGCGTGGGCGTCGCCAAACCTGATTCGACGGCGACTAGGGGTAAGTGCACATTCCGCAATTCATTGACGCAGGCAACAAAGTAAAGTACCAAGCTGATTTGCACTTGGCTCCATAACTCTCAAACTCTTCCTTCCAGGAGGCCATCGTCGTTAGGTTGCTAAACAAGCTGTTACCTGCATGGCACGGTTGATGAGTCCAGGACCAGGACCACAAAAACGAAAAAGAAAACAAATGACAAGAGACAGAAATAACAACACTGGCCTAAATCGGGGGCTGCACGGCAACAGAAGCTTCGCATTATGTGCGAAATTTCCGTGTCGATCTAGTCCGTTCCGATTGGCAGTGCGCACGGGAAAAAGCGACCAGTACCTGCGTCGCCGAACAAAAAGTGCCGTCTGAACTGGATGGACGGGGTGCCGTCCGAACACAGCGAGAGTGAAGCCTTCTTGCCGGCTTCCGTATCGGCCATCTCGGCCAGCGAGGGAAACACGATGTAGTTCCTCGCCCCGCTGCTGCCTTCGCGAGCCGCCAGGCCGGTTTCCTGCTGTGGTTTGGCGTCTTCCGTTGTGCTGTTGCGTCGTACTGCTCGTTGGTGATCGGCAGCCGTGTCCACCAAGTTGCTCGCTTTTAAAGCTGCTTTGGTTATTGGTTTGTTGGCAACGTAAGACGGAGCGGAGGAAGAAGAGGAGGCCCACACGAACAAAAAAGAGGGAAGAGAAAGGGGGGGGGGGGTGAGGAGGCGCACCATGTGAATGGTGGGAGCCAGGCTTGAGTTGCGGTGAAGAATCTGCCGCCTCTTTGCTGGAAGCTGGAGACGAAGAAGCGGGCGGAGGGAATCTTCGAAGGGTGTCTGTTGCGGCGGCTGACGCAGTCGGGATAGCAACAACAGGCAGGGCAACGGCATGCTTTTGTTCGCCCAGGGAAAGGGTCTTGCGCAAACGGATGCCTGCTCCGCCTTGCGGCACTGTGGTGTTGCGCAACAGGGGACTGCCGGTCACTGCCGCAATAGGTGTGTTAAGCGCGGCAGAAAGAAGAGCCGCGGGGCCGGAGGTGGGCGTAGAAGAAGGGGTTGAAGGTGGTGAGGTGACGCCGAAGGGTTGATGAGGTGGTGAAGGGGCAGACTTTCGCTTGCTTGCCGAGGAGGAAGACGATTTGGAGCAGGAGGCGTAGGTACTAACGTCGACTGTGTCCGCATCAATAATCTTCGTGTCTGTAACAGAGTGACCCACAGGTTGCTGCTGCCGAAACGAAGAGGTCACTGAAGTTGTTGAAGGGGGCAACAACGTTGGCGTGTCATCTTGAATCATGGTGGTAGCAGCCGTTTGCATCAATCATCCACAGCAACTACGTGTCTCACGCAGCCACCCCCCCTTCTATGTGTGTACTTCTTTCTTCTTTTCCCGAGTGGGTCGAGCTTTCTCGAGCTGCTGCTGCAGCAGCGACGGGCAGAGACGTGACGGGGGATGAAAGGGCCGAGTGCTGCGCGCAACCAGGGAGACGCACGCGGGCTTGGCTTTTGGGGCCCAACTCCAACGGAGAGAGACAATTTGAGAAACTGGCAAGGCCCCTTTTTTTCTAGGCCCGTCATTAGGAAAATAAAGCGCAAAAATGCGTGCTGGCACGAAGCTCACCATTTCAGCGAACGGCCGCCAAGGGGGGGGTGTGACCAAGCTCCGTACAACTTGCCCTCCCCCTTACCACTGTGTATTTGTACCACCCAATTTCAGAAAATCAAAGCTTGCGGCCACCACGCCACCGCGGTGTTGTTTAGCTGGCCTTGTGGAAACCTCGCCAGATTTGGTAACCTGCACAGACACGCCAATGGTCAAGCACAGTCGAACACAGGGCTGTGCAAGCTGCTTCAGCCAGTGGCGCACGCGTACCACCAGTGACGGCGTTGATCACACCAAACAGGCCCACCCAATGCGAGGGCCAAGTGGAGTTCGGGAAGCAGAAGTAGATGGCCAGCTGCATGTCAGCCAAGTTGCGGATCAGGCTGAGCCTATTGTTGAAAATATCTTCATCCGTGGCGGCGAGAGCGGACGCGGTGGCCACAGCAGAGCTGTCCTTGACCATGCGATCCTCCAATCGGCGGCGCTGTTGCCTGCAGCGATGTGTGTAAGAGAGAGAGAGAGATCCTTCAAACCACTTAAAAAAAGTCCAGCGATGATTGTGAACGTACTGCAACTTGAGATAATTCTTGATATCATAGGCGATGTACACGATCATGGAGACAAACCACGTCCATGACCCAACAAGCTCCTCCCTGTACCAGGTCCACATAAGTCAAAGACGAACGGAAAAAAAAAAAACAATTACGATTGTGGAAGAAAAGTGAACAACAAGAAAAGGCGGGAACAGTGCGCATACCAGAAGTAGTTGGTCTCCGGGCTGAGCTTGATGAAGTTGTACTTGGCCGCGTACGTGAGGTTATCAGACACGTAGTAGAGCATGTCGCTCACGTTCGCCACGACAAGGAGGAAGCGGAACAAGTCGCTCTCTCGATCCTTCGTTCGCGGGTCGGGGAACACGAGCTGGTGGATGGAGGGGATCGAATTGAGGAAAGAGAAGAAGCGCCCCACTCGTCGGCTGTTGCCAATCGCTTGCCGGAATTGTTCGATCTGATCGGCCCGTCCCTTCCTGCCCTTGCTCTGCAGGTACCAGATCACAATACGAGAGGCATAGTGAAGAGTCTTGGCCACCTTGTCCCGACCGCTGTGCGTGGACAGAAGCTTAATCGTAGTGTTGAGGCACTTGAGCGCACTCGAATCTTGCATGGTTGCTCTGCTTTGTCTGTGTTTCTAATCGCAATAGAGCCTGTTCGATGTCAAGGCTGGTGCTTGGGAAATACAAGCGGAAAGGAACCGGGAAATTCCCCGCGCCACACGCAAAACAAACTTGACGAAAAAACCTTCGGCAAGAAGAACCTGCAACAAGTCAATTCGGATGAAGCGCAAGAGGGAGGCACCTGCCGTGCCGAGCCTCTATCGCTCACCTAGAGCTTTGAGTCGCGTGAGATCAAGTGCACCTGTTAGTGAAGCCCTGTCAGTAGAGGCATCCGCAATCCAGCTTGATGGTATTTCCCCTCCAGATCCAGACCTACCCTGTTTCCGAGCATAAACTGAAACATACACAGCCCTCCCTTCCGACGTGGAGCTGGCCTTGCAGGTGCTGCGTACTCAGTTTCCAGAGTTCAAAAAGAGTAAGGTGTCTGTTCCCATTATTCTCAAAACTCAGCTCTACGCTATCGTGCGAAACCGAACTGAAGTGGACAGAGAGTTGGTGCGTCAATGCTGTCTTTTGTATTTTCTCTGTTGCCAGTAGTTGATGCGCCATCCACCACAGGACCTCATGAAGCGCGAAGGAAAAATGCGCAGCTTTAAGGTGCACCTCAAAACCAACGAGTTCGCGGTGCTGTTCACAGAAGACTATCGTGCCCAAATAGCGGCAGAGAGGAGACATCTTGCTGCCGACAAGAAAGAGGATTCGCCCATCTTTGGTATTGCCCTATCGTCATCATGAGTGTGCCTTCTTCTGTGCCTCACTCGCTCTTTGGGCGTTGTCGTGTGCTCGTGCCACAGATGCATTTGTAAATACTGTTCTTCCTGCCACACAATCAGACGAGTACATTCCTAAGGACCGTCTCGTTGAGCTGCTTTTCGCCGGCCAACCTGTTGATGAAGCCCAGATCACGTTCGTGCACTTCTCTTCTCTTCTCTTCTCTTCTCTTTCTTCTTGCCGCTCACGAGCGTGGATATGACGTGATGCACCGAGCAGGATTTTGGTTAATGCGGGCGTGCTGATTCGAGATATGCGTGTTGAAGTTGAGGCCGAGGGGTTCTGGTTCTCTGTGCCCAACATTGGGGCTTTCATGAAGTGTTGTTTGAAGGGACGACAAGAGATCATTTCCACTTTGAAGAGGCAAAAGCACAAAGAGATGCTTCAAGAGGTGATTTTGCAATGGCCTTCCTTTTGCTTTTGTGCGCCGACGGCTTTGGCTGCTGACCTTTCCCTCTGACGTCCCCTCCTGCGCAGGACCTGGAGAAAAAGCGGTTACGCTACTCGTCGTTGGGGCCTTTATTTCATATTCGCGATCTCGTGGGCCAGGACGTGCTGGAAAGGTGTGTCCTGCCTCTGCCGTCGCGTGTGCGCAAAACGCGTCCGCCTAACGCTCGTCCTGCTCGTGCCAGTGTTTCTACGACGGCCGGTCCCTTGGTGCGCCTCCTCGCGTGAGGAAAGCAACAAAAGAGTGGTTAAAAAAAAGGCAAGTGGTGCGCTGCCAATAAATCGCGGCTTTACTGGTGGCTATCAACATCTCTGGACGAGTGGTGGGCGTGGGTGTGGGTGGGCGCGTGGTGGTGGGAATGTCGATGAGGTCCGCTGTGGCAGCACTCGACGTTCTCCTTCCACACGCCACCCTCCTCGTAGAACTCCTTCTTCCAAATGGGTACCGTGGCCTTAATCTCGTCGATAGCAAAGTGCACGGCCTCCAGAGAGTCCGTCCGGTGGGGAGACGAGATAGCGATGATGACGCTCGCCTCACCGATGTCCACCTTGCCGATCCGGTGAGCGAGAGCTATTTTGAGCACATCAGGCCACTTGTTTCGTACTTGCTGCGCGATCTTCTGCAGCTCCTTCTCGGCCATTGGCTTGTAGGCCTCGTACTCGAGGTGCACCACCTTCTTGCCCTGGAAGTTGTCTCGCGTCGTGCCAGAGAACGTAGCGACAGCGCCTGCCTTGGGTGAACCAACGAACGCCACGAGGCGGTCGAGGCTCAGCGGCGCTTCCGTCACCTCCACCAGCTCCGCCACTTCGCTTTCCATGTAGATCGTCTTCGCTCTTAGCCTCCGCTGATCGGGGGAATGACTGCGATTTCGTCGCCTTCCTTGAGTTCGACGGGTTGTTCGGGGTCGATGTACTGTTGGTTGACTGCAAGTACTGCGCTCTCAAAGATTGGGCCCAATCTGGGGAACTGTCCAATGAGATGTGCGATGAAAGCGTCGGTTTTGATTCCCTCGGGCACTACAAGTTGTGTTTCTGCTACGCCAGTGGCGTCCTTGCTCCCCGCGAAGAAGAGGCAGCGCACTTGCATGCGCTTGAGGTGCAACACGATTATGAAGAAAAGAAGCTTGGTGGCGGTCTCAAGGCACAAAACAAGAACAAGAAAACCAGCTTTATCAAAAAATATATTTATAAAAAACAGTCCGCTCCGTACTTCATGAGCTTGATGCGACGTGTAGGCGCCGTGCACACTCTAGCACGCCCGCAGCGCTTGTTGCCAATCATTGGACCTGTACGTGTGTGAACCTCGCCCTTCCGTTGATGCGAAACTAACCAATAAGCATCGTTATAGGGGGTCCGATGGGCGCATGCCGCCACTGCCCGCGTGCCACGGGCTGCGGGACACACCCCGATCACTACACAAGCGGCACCGCAAACCGACTCAATTCTTGTGGATAACTTCAATCGGCACCACAATTACTTGCGCATCTCACTCACTGAACGCTGTACGGAAAGCTTCGCTCCCCATCTTTATGTGGGTGACCTGCCTCAACGCCTCTCTCGTGTCCTTCGTGAAGGCAATCTTCGGTGCGTGTATTGCATGCCGGAGGAAGGCGTAGACCTCCAACCAAACGACAAGATCCTCACCAAAGACGAGATTGTTCGAGTCGCACGGCTATTCGTAGATGCTGGCGTGGACAAGATCCGCTTCACGGGAGGCGAGCCGCTAGTACGTTCTCCAACGTTGATTGCGCACGTGCTGAAGCCTGATCGCTGATGATTGTCCCTTGCCTGCAGGTGAGGAAGGACATCGAAGAGATCGTCAGTGAAGTTGGCGCAATGCCGCTGCGGGCCCTCGCCATGACGACCAACGGGATAACGCTAGCGCGCAAATTGCCGAACCTGCACAAGGCAGGGCTCAATCAACTCAACATTAGTCTGGATACGCTGAGCAGCGAGAAGTTCACCCAGATCACACGACGAAAGGGGTGGGAGAAGGTGATGGAGGCGATCGATATGGCGGTGGACTACGGCTACAATCCGATAAAGATCAACTGTGTGGTGATGAGAGGCGTAAACGACAACGAAATTATCGATTTTGTGAAGATGACGAGGGACAAGCCGATCCAGGTCCGCTTCATCGAGTACATGCCGTTCGATGGCAACCGCTGGAACGACCAGAAGTTCATCTCCTACAAGGACATGATCGAAATCATCAAGCGCGACTTTGGGAACGAGTTCCTTCGCCTGCCCGACCCAACGCCCAACGAGACGGCCAAGACCTGGACGATCCCTGGGTTCGTCGGCAGCGTGGGCTTCATCACATCCATGAGCGACCACTTCTGTGGGTCATGCAACCGACTTCGCATCACCGCCGACGGCAACCTCAAGGCATGCCTGTTTGGCTCTTCGGAGGTCTCCCTGCGCGACGCCATGCGAGTGGGCTACGCAAGCGACGCCGAGCTGTCGCGCATGATCAACACCGCCGTCAAGCGAAAGAAGGAGCATCATGGGGGTATGTATGACATGTATGACATCGCCAAACACAAGAACCGCCCCATGATCCTCATCGGAGGCTAGACCGAGACACAGCGCCAGCCGCCACAGCTTCATTCACCACGCTCTTTCATTTTTGATTCCTTTATTATTTATTTGCTCCCTCTCGCACGCACGCCCGTGTGTCTGTTGTACCTACGACCATCAACGCTTCGCTCGACAAATTAAAGTGACGCGTTCTCTCTTCTCTTCTGGTTGGTGTTGTGCATCAAATGGAAAAGCTGCCGAGACCAGCGCTGGCGCCTTGTCCCACATTGACGCCACGACCAATACTCCAACGATGGTGGACGTCAGCGCGAAACAGGCACGCTGCTGCCTTTAGCCACCATCAAGCTGTGCATAACGATTCGTCTGACCGTAGCGCGCACAGGTGACGAAGCGCACGGCGCTGGCTCGGTCCTACGTGCGGCTTCCATCGTCGGTCTTGCGTGCATTTAGTGGGGGTGAGATCTCCAGTCCCAAGGGGCCTGTGTTTGCTACAGCCGTCGTGGCTGGGACGATGGGCGTGAAGAAGACGAGTGAGCTCATTCCCTTCTGCCACCCGTTGCCCATCGAGGGCTGCAAAATCACCATCAAACTGGAGGAGCCTACGGAGACAGCTGCTCCGAAGAAGACCTCACGCAAGTCGAAGTCTTCCAAAGCGACGGAGAGCAAACGAGTGGTGATCGACTGCGAAGTGAGCCTGCACCACAAGACGGGTGTGGAGATGGAAGCCCTGACCGGCGCGAGTGTGGCTGCGCTCACGATCTACGACATGTGCAAGGCGCTCTCCCACGACATCGTCATCGAAGAGACCAAGTTGGTCACGAAGACTGGAGGCAAGAGCGACTACAGTTCCACTGACCAGGCCAAGGCGTGAGTGTCGAGAGAGCAGAATTTGCTGCGCCTTTTCCGCTACGCGTTGTTTTTCTTCTGGGTGGCAGCCTTTGTGCTCTTTTCTTTTTTGCTTGTGCATTGCGGCCCACAACAGTCGAGATGAATCCGCCACCCGGCTATCCTGGAGGACCTCCCTTCATGCCACCGCACCACATGGGCATGCCCATGGGTTACCCGCCTCCAATGCCCGGTTACGGCCCGCCCATGGGAATGCCCCCACCGGGCTATCCCCCCTACGGCATGCCGATGGGAGGTACGCGAATTTCCTCATTTTACCTTTAACCTCTCGAGATTACGCTAACGTGAGGGTTCATGTAGGTCCACGCCCGCCATTTATGGGGGGTCCACCGCCATTCCCCATGGGAATGCCCCCTCCAGGGATGCCTCCCCACCCAGGCATGGCTCCCCCTGGCGGACCGCCAGTACATGTATCAGTGCCGCAAGGACCTCCAGGGCCGATGACTCTGCCTCCTCAGCCTATTCCTGGCGCGATACCCGTCCGTGTTGGCGCTACCATCTCAGCGCCTCCTCGAATTTTGGGCGTTGAAACGACGATTTATGTGGGTCGCATTCCTGCCAGTGCCGCCGATGATTTCATTGAGCGATTGCTTCAGCAGTGCGGCAAGGTTACCAACTGGAAGCGCATGATGGATCCCATCAGCAACACTCCGCGCCCCTTCGGCTTTGCGCGCTTCGAGAATGAGGAGGGTGCCCTGCGAGCCCTGCGCCTGCTCAACAATCTCGAAGTTGATGGCAATCAGCTACTCATCAACGTGGATGACAAAACCAAGGAGGCTCTTGCGCGCTACGAAAAGAATAAGGCCGCCTTGAAGCAAAGCGCAGCCCCTGCCCCGTCAGCTACAACCCCAACCGCTGCTGCTGGGTCGGAACCTGCGACCGACAGGAAGGAGGCCACTGAGGATGAGGAGGACGTATCGGACGACACGCTGAGGGCGAGGATCAAGGCCCTCTTATCCGAGAAGAAGGCTGGTGACTTCCTCAAGACAATCGACAGCGCAGAGGACGGTCGCGACACGTCGGACGCGTCTAGGAGGGAGGACGACAGGCAGGTCAGCAGCTGGGACAGGGAACTCGAGATGGAGAGGAAGCAGCGTGAGAAGGAGCGAGCCAAGGAACGAGAGAAGCGGCGCATGGAGCGCGAGCGCGAGGCGCGGAAGCGGGACAGGGACGAGCGCGAGTACCGCGAAATGGAGAAGGAGTGGGAGATCCGCGAGCGCGAGAAGGAGCGGATGCGCGAGCGGCGGGAGCGCGAGGAGAAGAAGGAGCGCGAGTACCAGATCGAGAAGGAGCTTAACTACGACGAAGACGAAGACCGTAAGCGAAGGAAGGCTGGCAAGCGGAGGAAGGAGCGCGAGCGCGAGGAGCAGGACGACGCCGACGACCGACGGCGCGAGGTCGAAGAGGAAGAGGCTCGGATCCAGGAGGAGCGACGGCAACAGGAAGAGGCCCTGCGCCGACAACAGGAAGCCGAGGCCCACCAGAGTGCCGCCGCTGCCGAGGACGCCCAGAAGGCGGGGGCCAAGAGAAGCTACGACTCCTTCGCCGACGACACGGAGAACGGCCTCACCCCCATCTCCCCTGACTCCTCCGAACAAAGGTACCGTTTTCATAGTATATTTTAGTATTTTACTTTTTATTATTATTTGCTCGGCCCTCCCTGGTGATGCGTGCTGCGTCTTATCGTCAATAACAACAGGATCAAGCTGGGTCTGCGCATCTCTGCGCCCACGCTCAAGAAGTCCACGAAGCTCGGCGTGACTCCGGGCTTCAATCTAGAAGACGAGCAGAACTCGCTGATCAACCCCAAGAAGAAGAAGCTCATCCCGCTCGAACCCATGAGGACCGATGAGCAGATCAAGAAGGAGCGGGAGGACGAGGCCAAGCAGATCGTTGCAATGATCCCCGCCAGCAAGGAGGACCTTTTCAGCTTCCAGCTCGACTGGGCCATCGTAGACGAGGTCCGGCACACCTGTTTGTCCCTTGTTCTCTTCCCTCGGCCGTTTCTCACTCATGCCGCTGTTGTTGGGACTGCAGGCCGAGATCGTGCCCAAGAAGATGAAACCGTGGGTGACCAAGAAAATCGTGGAATACCTGGGCGAGGAGGAAACGACCTTGATCGAGTTCGTGTTGGCCAAGATGGCCAACCACATGGCACCACAGGAGATTTTGGACCAGCTGGCCTTTGTGCTCGAGGACGAGGCCGAGGTCTTTGTGATCAAGCTCTGGCGGTACGCTGCCTCCCCCCATCCACCTCCCTTTTATTATCCTCTCCCCGATTGGTGCTTTGGGCGCCACCTCCCCCCCCCAACGGTGGGGAGGGGGAGTTGCAGATGGGAAGACACGCGTTGGGTATTCCCCAATCTTTCTCCCTCATAGCCTTTCCCTCCTCAAGCTCCTAGATGCTGTTGCTGCTGTTTGGTTGGAGGTCTGTACCTGCGATTTCATCTCTTCTCCCTTTCTCCACCAAACATGCAGGATGCTCATCTTTGAGATGATTCGAGCGCAAAAGGCCAAGGAGCGCGGCATGGACATCTCGCAATGAACACTCTCCTCTCCGGGGTTGTGTGTGGCAAAAGGCGCGTCAAAGCGATTAGCCTGCAGGCCTGGTATGCTTTTCTTCTTCTCTACGCCGGCGGATGCGGGCAGTCTGGGTGCTCCATTAAACGAAGCCGTTCCTGGGCTGTCAGTTGAAAGACTCTTTTTTTCGATTAATGTTGTTGGATTCAGCCCGCCCAATATCCCTCCATCCTGCTTCTCTCGTCAGTTTGCGCAACTGATGGTTCGGTATCACCGCCCTCTCCTTCACTCCTTTTTCTCAATAAATTGGGGCGTTTTTGTCATTGTGTTGTTGTTGTTGGCGCTTTTGGAGGCCACAATGTGTGGAACCGCAACCAGTCCCTTCTGAGGCGTGTTGTGTGCTGACAGCTGGTGCGCACCTTGCGGGACGCGCTGAGGGTGGTGGCGGCTCCCACACCATGCCGCTGGCACACCAAGAGTTGGCGAGCGTACTCTCATCCGTCTTTGTGCGCGCACTCTCCCTGCCTTTCTTTCTTTCGTTGTTTTGTGTCCCCTTTCTTTCTCTGGTGGTCGTGGTGGGCCTCACCCTCTTGCTGGGGGCAGTGGCAACTTTGTTAAAGGGTGGAGCCGCCCTTGCTCCATTGTGTCGTGCCATGATATCAGCACAACAAACCAGTACGTAGCTTCCCTCTTTATTCCTCCCACACGAGTGGCACCACAATCACTTGAGAGGCCATGTGCCGCGTGATCATCTCTCGCCTGGTTGCAGCCCAAGCAAGAGAACTCGTTTTTATTTTGTTACATTTTTTTTTGGCCAGACCAGCCTTTCCAAATATGGGCCACCTACCAAATAAAGGCCGGAGCAGCAACTCGAGGTGGTGTTCTGCTCTGGTGGCACTTTGAACTGTAGTAGAAAAACGGTCAAGCGGAAGAGGCTGAGGCTGAAGGAAGGACACAACAACCCCCTTTCCCTATCAGTCTAAAGGGTCGCCTCTCCAGTACCTCTGCGCATGGGGTTCGTCTATTCCTCCCTTGCCCGTTCTAGCTTTGTTGTGTGTTCATCATTTCGTTTTGTTTGGGGACCATATCAGGGAACAACTGCTCATTTCGGTGCGAGCCGCCGTCTACTACTTCCGAGACAACGCTTGGCAGGCCGAAGATGGTGGCCTTTCACTGGTAAACATCTACCACCATCCTACCCGGGAGATCTATCGTGTTGCCGCCACCTCGCAGGTCGTCCGAGACAAAGTACGCTTCACTTCTTTACAATCCTCTTGTTGTTGCCCTCGAGCTCCCCCAGACCCTCCCCCCAAGCAAAGTTCCTCAAGCTGATTAAAAACGCGGTTCAGGTGGTGATCGATACGCCCGTGTATAAAGAGCTCACGTACCAGAAGCCAGCCAAGACCTTCCACCAATTCTCGGACAGTCGATTTGCCTATGGTCTCAACTTCGCCTCGCAGCTCGAGGCCAACAGTTTCGCCTCCACACTCCTCACCGCTGTGGACAAGCTAAATGGTACGTCGTCACCACCCCTCTTCGAGTCTTTGACCAGCGCAATTCATTCTCTACTTCTCTCTCCCTCTCTCTACTCAACTCTGTAGAACCGGTCGCCACCGCCAGTGTGTCTGCGCCCAGTACGTGATGCTTGCCGCCCACAGCAGAAAAAAAAAACAAATTGGGGAAAAAGGAAAATGCTCATGGCTCAAGGCTCACACCGTTCCCCTTGCTTGTCGCAGTTCTGAAGGGCGGCGACAAGGAGTCCAAGAAGAAACAAAAGGAAGCGGAGAAGGAGGCCAAGCGACAAGCGGCGGAAGAGAAGAAGAAACAAAAGGAAGTCGAAAAAAAGAGGAAGGAGGACGAAAAGAAGAAGAAGGAAGAGGCCAAAAAGGCCGAGAAGGAGCGCAAGGTGAAGAGACGAGAATCTCGGGTGCCCGCTCCTGGCGAAGATGAAGAGGGCGATATGTCCAGCTCCCCGGCCGTGTCCTTCTCATCTCAGGTGACCGTGACCACCATCACCTCGGGTTCTCAGCCAGCAGCCACAACAGCAGCTGCTGCGCCGGCCGCTGCCCCCACCGGCCCGACCCCACCCTCGGCGCTCGTCGCTCCTGCCGCGCCCACCGCGCCGCCCGCTCCTGCCCCTCCCGCCCCGCCTGCCGCCCCTGCCGCCCCTGCTGCTCCCTCTCCACCACCCGCCCCGAGCGCGCCACCAGCCCCTGCCGCGCCTGCCCCAGGCGGCCCGCCTCCCCCGCCTGGTCCTCCGCCGCCGCCTGGCCCTCCGCCGCCTCCCGGGCCTCCCCGCGCCAATGCCGGCGGCTTGTCGTCCATCGCCGCCATCGCGGCCGGCGGTCTCAAGAAGAGCAGCGGATCCGCGAGCGGAGGCAGCAGCCCCGCCCCGGCCAAGCCCGCCGGCGGAGGCGACCCGATGGCAGAACTCTTTGCCAAGATCAACCAGCGTGTACGTGGCCACCACCCTTTTATCTCCCTCCCAGCGCGCATGTTTGCTGACAACGAATCCGCCGTCTCCTTGTGCGTGCGTCTCTCTCAGCGCGCCGCTGCGGCCTCGACCGAAACTGGCGAGGGCGGTGGTGGCGCAAAGAAAGAAGGCGGCGACGCAGCACCCGCGGCGTCCCCGTTCGCTGGCCTGCGGCGGACGGGCCGGCTGCCTGGTGACGAGGCCTCGGGCTCGTCGTCACCCACGAGCAGCAGCGCGACGCCGGTCGCAGCCACGCCCACCAATAACCCCTGGAAGGGCCGAGCGAACAACAACGCCGCTGCGGCGGAGCGGCCCAACTTTGGCCGGCCGTCTAATAATAGTCAGCAGCACGGCTCGATGCGCGGTCGTGCCGGCGAGGTGACGGCCGGAGAGAAGGATGCGCGCGAGAAGCTCGAAGCGCAGGCCAAGGAGATGGAGATCCTCAAGGCCCAGCTCGAGGAGAAGGAGAAGAAGCTGGCCGAGGCCGAGGACCTCAAGGCCGAGCTCGAGGAGAAGGAGAAGAAGTTGCAAGAAGCCGATGAGTTGCGCCATCAGCTCGAGGAGAAGCAGCGCATCATCGAGGAGACCGAGAGCAAGCTCAAGGAGGTCGAGAAGCTGCACGAGCTCCTCGCAGAGAAGGACCGGAAGCTGGCCGAGGCCAACGAGCTGCGGGCTGCCCTCGAGGAGAATCAGCGGAAGTTGCTCGAGGCCGAACAGCTGCGCCAGGAGCTCGCCGAAAAGGAGCGCCAGATCGCCGAGGCCGAGGAGCTCAAGGCGGCCCTCGAGGAAAAGGAGAAGACCGCCATCGAGGCCGAAGAGCTGCGCATTCAGCTGGCGAAGATGGAACTCGAACTCATGAAAGCCGACGTACGTCGCCGCCGCCAACCTCCCCAAACTGCTCGTGCGGCTTTCCTTTATCTCACGCGGCCGCGTTGGCCTCTCCTCAGATGCTCCACATCCAGCTGGAGGAGAAGGAGCGCGAGCTGCGCGAGGCCGAGGAGCTCACCGAGGCCCAAGAGAGGTTCGTGACCTGCCCCTCCCCTCTGAGCTCTGGCTAGGAGCTCTCGAGGCTAAGTTGTGTTTTTTGCCCACGAACGAAGGAAACTGGAGGAGGCACGGACGCTGGAGGCCGAGCTGCGCGAGAAGGAGAGCCAACTGGCCGAGGCCGTCGAGCTCCGTAGCATCCTCGAGGAGAAGGAG
>NAVB01000325.1:0-44976 GCA_002179805.1 Acanthamoeba lenticulata | reverse complement strand
CCACCAATAACCCCTGGAAGGGCCGAGCGAACAACAACAACGCCGCTGCGGCGGAGCGGCCCAACTTTGGCCGGCCGTCCAATAATAGTCAGCAGCACGGCTCGATGCGCGGTCGTGCCGGCGAGGTGACGGCCGGAGAGAAGGATGCGCGCGAGAAGCTCGAAGCGCAGGCCAAGGAGATGGAGCTCCTCAAGGCCCAGCTCGAGGAGAAGGAGAAGAAGCTGGCCGAGGCCGAGGACCTCAAGGCCGAGCTCGAGGAAAAGGAGAAGAAGCTGCAAGAAGCCGATGAGCTGCGCCATCAGCTCGAGGAGAAGCAGCGCATCATCGAGGAGACCGAGAGCAAGCTCAAGGAGGTCGAGAAGCTGCACGAGCTCCTCGCAGAGAAGGACCGGAAGCTGGCCGAGGCCAACGAGCTGCGGGCTGCCCTCGAGGAGAATCAGAGGAAGTTGCTCGAGGCCGAACAGCTGCGCCAGGAGCTCGCCGAGAAGGAGCGCCAGATCGCCGAGGCCGAGGAGCTCAAGGCGGCCCTCGAGGAAAAGGAGAAGACCGCCATCGAGGCCGAAGAGCTGCGCATTCAGCTGGCGAAGATGGAACTCGAACTCATGAAAGCCGACGTACGTCGCCGCCAACCTCCCCAAACTGCTCATGCGGCTTTCCTTTATCTCACGCGGCCGCGTTGGCCTCTCCTCAGATGCTCCACATCCAGCTGGAGGAGAAGGAGCGCGAGCTGCGCGAGGCCGAGGAGCTCACCGAGGCCCAAGAGAGGTTCGTGACCTGCCCCTCCCCTCTGAGCTCTGGCTAGGAGCTCTCGAGGCTAAGTTGTGTTTTTTGCCCACGAACGAAGGAAACTGGAGGAGGCACGGACGCTGGAGGCCGAGCTGCGCGAGAAGGAGAGCCAACTGGCCGAGGCCGTCGAGCTCCGTAGCATCCTCGAGGAGAAGGAGCGGCAGCTGGCCGAGGCCGAGGCGCTCAAGGCCGAGCTCGAGGCCAAGGAGCGACAGCTTGCCGAGACCGAGGAGAGGAAGCTGGCCGAGGCCGAGGACCTCAAGGCCGAGCTCGAAGTCAAGGAGCAACAGCTGCGTGAGGCCGAGACCCTCAGGCGGCTCCTGCAGGACAAGGAAGCGCGCCTCCAAGAAACAGAGAGCAAGATGCAGAGTACGATGGCCCATCGTCCAAACCTCCTGCCGGACTGGGCCATTTCTGCTCACACGCGATGTTGTCGCATGTTACAGAACTGCAGGCGCAGCTTCAGACGGCCAAGACTCTCCCGTCCGCGGCGCCCATCCCGGCGTCCTTGCCCGAGGACCTGAGCACGTTCGCGACCGTGAATCGCCCCTTGGCCGAGCTGCTTGCGACCCTGGCGCAGGGCCTTCAGGCGATACCGCTGCAGTTCGAGGCCGTGCGCGAGCGTGACAGATACCGCTCATCGAGCGATCGCAGCTTGAGGGACCGCGACAGGGACAGGGACCGCGACCGCAAAGACAAGCACCGCGACCGCGATAGGGACCGCGATCGCGACAGGGATCGTGACCGCGACCGAGACCGAGACCGCGACCGCGACAGGGATCGTGACCGAGACCGTGACAGGGACCGCGACCGCGACCGCGACCGGGATCGCGACCGCGAGCCGTCGAGAGATCGGCGCGGCCGGTCAGTGGCGAGGGAGGTGGAGCGCGAGCGGTCCGTGTCGAGGGAAATGGAGCGCGAGCGGTCCGTGGCAAGAGACGCCGAGCGTGAGCGGTCGGTGGCAAGGGAGGTCGGCGAACGGTCGGCGTCGAAGGAGAGCCGAGATGAGGACTCCTGCGAGTACGAGTACACCGAGGAGTTTGGGGGCATGATGTCGGACGTCATGCAAACGCTCAAGGCCGACTTCCAGCGCATTCGGGACGACACGCGAGAAGTCATCCGCGAACACGTTCTCCTCTTCAAGAACTAACAACCAGGCCGCCAGCGCAGCCTCTCCTTGGCCTCTCTCATTCCCTCTTTGTATAAGAAACAAGATAGCCGGACTCGTCCTGCTCATGAGCTCCCGCAACAACTCGCGTGTTGGTGTTGAAGGTGTTATTGACCACAAAAATATGTACAATTATTGGGGGGGGGGTCGATGGAAGCCCGCAGCGACTCACAGCTGCGCGGCTCGAGGGGTGGCGGGACGCGAACGAGGGGTGGAGAGACTTGACGAGGAGGACCCGAGGCCCAGTTCCTCGTTCAGCAGCTTGACCTTCTTGACGAGTAGGATCAGCTCCTCTTTGCTCATCGTGCTGGCGTGCTCCTGCAGGTGCTGGCGCTCCTCCGTTAGCTGGAGTTGGCACTTGATGAGGGACTCGGCGATTATCGCCTTGACCTCAGCCAGCCTGTTGCGGTCCATCACAGGTAGCGAGGGCGACGCCGGCGGCGCAGTGGTGGTGATGGTAGCGACAGTGGATGTCTCTGTTTCGCTGTGTTCGGGAAAGATTTCGGACTCGTCGAGCCCCTCGCCTTCGCTCTCTTCGTCTTCGTCCGAGTCCTCCCGCGAGGTCATGTAGATGAGCACACCGGTGCCTAGTTCGCTTTCGCCGAGGCTAGCGCTATCGTCCCCCTCGCCGCCGCTTTCGGCGCCGCTCACGCTCTCAGCTCGAGATCGGCCACCATCAAGGCGCGGCGTGGGTAGGGAGCCCTGGCCAGGGCGGGTGGTGAGCAGCTTCCGTATCTCGGCCATCCACGACAGGAGCTCCTCCTCGCTATCGCAGCTGATGTAGTAGACGCGCTTCGTTGTGTGCATCTCAAACGAGTAGCAGTGCTCGAGAGACTTGGTCCAGGAGCACGTGGCCTTAGCGATCGCTTTCACTTGATCTATGAATGCGATCAAGCCGAGTTAGCGCGCAAGGAAAGACGATGATCTCTGCTTACACCAGGTGGGTGGCATCTGACGTACTCATGTCGATGCTGCCTTTCAGTTTCTCGCCATCGAAGTAGCGCAGCTCGCGAGGCTCGGAGACCAAGAGGAAGTAGCGACGCCGCCTGTTCGCGCCCAAAGGTGCTCAACAAAAGAACTCTAAAAGACAGTGGCGGCGGCGCAAAGCGTACCACTTCTTGACTCGGCCTCCTCGCTTCTCCATCCATCCGTCTTTGAGGACTGCATGGCGCACCGAAAGGTGAGCGAGAGTGGGCGCAGGGGCGATTGGGGGGGGGAAGCAAAGATGTACTGCGGCCTCGGGGTGTGTCTCCATTCCCTGCACCGCCGCATTCGGGGAGAGGCGCCAAGCTTGGTGGGGTGGCGAGTGGAGCCAAGCGCAAGGGAGGCACACGCACGGCGGTCATTGTGTTGAGGGCGCAAAAAGTGTCGGCGCTCATCGAGCCTCAACCGCTCCCCCCAAGCGATCCTCGTGCTCCGGTTGCACACCTGCGGAGACAAAGCTTGGCGTCGCACAGAACACAGGGAGTTTCAACGGCGCACCATGACCAAGACCACCTCAACAGAAAAAAGAAAACACGAGCAGAAAATGTGCAAAATGAGCAAAAGAAAAACATCAATTTAAAACACAACACAAACACGAAAATGAAGGCGGTGCCAAGCGTCAGGCTGCGAGCCGCTCTCGTCTTGCTCGGCCTCGTCGCGTTTCTGGCTCTCATTGCGGTGGGCGCCCAGGCTCGCGCTCGGGCAACCGCATCGCCATTGTAAATGACGACTCAGGGGGCGATACCACGCCAGCCCCTGGGCGCCCTGCTTTCATCTATCCTTGGGCAGGCTTCAGATCTCTTTTCAGCGTGTCAGGATTTAAGCAAGCTGCCACCGACACGCGCTCTATCGTCGAGAATGCCATTGCACACATCAGCATCAACACCATCGTTCGTTCCCCTCTTTCAACTTTCATATCCTGTCGTGCAGGTGGTTCACCCAGCAGCAAATTTGTTCTTCATTTATTTATCGTGCAGTCGGGTAGCGTTGGGACACCCATCGGTATCAGCATCGACTACGAGTACGTCCTCCTCGGGCCTCGACTTCATGTGCTGCTGCGACTTGAGCGCGGTGAACTGATAGCCGCGAGACGCCAGCTTGTACAATATTCGACTATCACAGTGGCAGTTTGGACCCTTGTCGGTGCAGGTGGTAGCAGATCCGGCCGCCCTCGACGGCATCATCCGTATCCAGCTGTACGTCCTATCGCGACGCATGTGGTCCCGCTTGCGCGCGCGAAAGACAGCGACTTGTGAGCCAGCTTGAGCTCATGCCGCCCACAGGTCCCAGATCTCCTTCCGAGTCGACCTCGACTTCCACTACTCGGCCCTCTTCATCTCTGGATCTGGCGACGCGACGGTCAACGTCATCCTCACCGTACGGCTTTCCTTTCTTTCCCTCGCTTCTGGCCTGTGTAGCAGCGACGTCCAGCCTCATGTAGTGCCTTGGGGGACGGCAGATGGACATCGACATCGTCGCTCTCAACCACCAGGGCGAGCCGGAGATCTACGCCGGTTCGGTCAACCCAAGCCTCCAGCGATTCGACGTCTCTGTGCACGGCGGCGCCTCGTACGACTCCATTCCCCCCCCCTCATCCGCTGAAGCACCACAACAACGACCGTACCAATTGTGCTCCTCTATGTTCTGGCTCCATCATTCAGGTGGTTCTACGGTGTGTTCGTCGATCTCTTCAAGGGCAAGATCAAGGACGTCTTCCTTGACGCGATGAAGCAACAGGTGACCAACGCCATTTCGTCCATCAACACCCAGTGCGTCTTCTCTCCCCTCTGCTATGCATTCATCCTTTCCCCCCAATCACACATATTTTGGCCCGTGTGTGCTTACTTGGTAGCTCAACTCGACCAGGTATGTGTCCACATTCCCCATCAAGATGGCTGTGAACGACATCGTAGGCATCAACTATGGGCTCGTCACCGAGCCCGTCAATCCCTACATTCCGTCCTACGGCGCGGTGACTGATCACGTCGGTATTGTCACATAACTCATGCACGAGCTTCAACCCATCTCACCTTCATACCCGCTCGCTTATGCACAGGTCGCTTCTACTGGCTCAATGGCACCTTCAACTGCCCATTCCCTTCGGCCGAGATGATTCCCGGTATGGGGGGGGGTCCACAACCTCCGCTCCAAGACAAGAGAACGAAATAGCTCATGTATTATTGTTTGGTGGTGTGGGAGAAGATCTGGAGCAGTTGGGCGACCGAAACTTGCAGCTGCTGGTGCATGAGAGCTTTGTCACCTCCCTCGGATGCGCCTATTTTGCCGCCGGTAAGTTGGCCGTTCATTCTTCCTCAGCCGCCGCGTGCGAATTCTTGTGGTCTCTCATCATGATCCCTCTCCAGGCAAGCTGGTCCTCACATTGGACAAGTCCTCCATTCCGCCCAACTTCCCCCTCCCGCTCAACACATCAGACTGGGCCTTTTTCCTGCCCGGCCTGTACACGTCCCCCCCTCTCTTCCCCCTCACGCCACGTTCTTCCTTCATGCACGACTCAGACGACTGGGCGGGCGGCCAGGTACCAAAAATTCCCCAACGCCGGCATGAAGTTCGAGGTGCGGGCCACCTCCCCGCCTGTGACCACCATCGGCATCAAAGGTACCACCACTTGGTCTGATGCTTGCCAATGAATTGTTCGAGTGCATGATGATGAACATGAGCTTTTCCCTCTTCTTCTTCCTCCTCTCCTCCTCCTTGACCACGCCAGATTTGGGCGAAGTCATGACATTCGACGCGATCTGTTACGCTATCCTGGCCAATGGCACCAATGTTCCCGCCTTCACTCTCGGCATTGATGTCGCCATCGCGTTCACTGTATGGCCACGCCCTCCATGGAATGCGTCAATGTACTTGGCTCAATCGTCTCTAAAACAGGCGGCCCTGGCCAAAGGCAATCTCACGGCCGATTTTACCAACTTTAACATCAGTTTGAGCCTTGTGGTGCGTCGCTCGGCCCCCATTTGCTCGCTTGACGACCGGTAGGACGCGCCGAGTGTACTCACCGCTCTGTCCTGCAGTCCTCGGCCATCGGCGGATTCGACGTGACGCTGCTGCAGACCATCGCAGAGTTTGTGATGTCAGACATCTTCGTGCCCATCCTCAACGTCTATGGCGAGAGGGTGCGGCTTTTCCTTCCAAAGCCGAACAACATCGGTTTGCTGTTACTGACGTCGGCGTCACTGTATCCACATGTGTATAGGGCATTCCACTGGCCTATATCTCATCCAAGAGTCTCACTCTTTCGAACGTGACGCTGAGCTTCAGGCCACATTACGCCGTCGTCAGCACCAACTTCAACATCACCCTCGACGCCACACCTCCCGCGGCTCTGGTCGATCCCGTTCTCTCCGTTATCAACTAGCCCCGTGGCCCGATCACAGCTGTTGTAATTTTTTAATTTATTGATTTATTTTTGATTTGGAAGAAAAAAAAACAAAGAACAAAAGACCTTTCTTCTTTATTATTAGGAAAGAATAACGCTGTTGGTGCAAGATGCAAGGACAAGATCCATCGATTTTGCGACCGTCGGCGTGGGTTGTGCGCACGTCCAAGGTTACAGTGACGGGCAAGGAGGACTGGATCCGACTCGGCTTCGAGGACAAGGATTTGGCTCGCCTCTACAACGCCAAGGATGTGCTCGAGGAAGTGGCGCTCATGTACCAGACCGGCACTGGTGTTTACGTGCGTGCGCCTCACCAATTTGACCGTAAATCTCACACCTCTAATTCATCTTCCATGCTGCCGGCCGCTGCAGGATCGCGAGGTCTTTGTCACACCAGGTACAGCTACAGCGTGCACGCTGCATGCCGTTGTGTTAAAAACTCTACTCTTACGCGCTTGTGGTTTGAAGTCATCCCACAGCTGGCCAAGAACATTCGCACGTTGAAGGACTTTGCGCAGGTGCGTGGCTGGTTCGCCGTCACCTTGGGGCCACGAAAGACATCTACGGCGGCCCAGACCAGCCCCACTGCGCCGCAGGGTCAGCGGACGTCCACCGCGCCCAAGACCAGCGATAGTGAAGAAGCAAAGAGCGGCACAGAGTCGGCTGCTGACATTGATGACGACGAGGAGAACAACGAAGAGTACGGAGAGGCGTTCGCGGAGAGGATGATCCAAGAAGTCGAGACCATCAAGCTCGAGTTTGAGCAGTGCCGACAGCAGGTTTGTTCCCTCCCTTCCCACGAGCATTCCGCACTTGCCGCATCAACGGCGACAGTCAGACTGGTTTTCTGACTACTGGACCTCCTTGCGGCAAATAGGAGCAAGAAAAGTTTGAGATGGAGAAGGAGTCGTTGCTCCAGCAGAAGGAGGCCGAGCTGCAAGAGGCCAAGGCCAAGTGGGAGCAGGACCAGCGCGAACGTGAAGAGGCTCTGCGGAAGGAGTGGGAAGCCAAGCTTGACATCGAGAAACAGCGAGTTCGCGAACTGATTGAAGTCGCCAAGGCTAAACTCGAGGACAGCGACGCCAAAGCCAAGGCCTTGCTGGCTGATGTTGCTGCCCAGGTGTGACGTTTGAGGGCACCAAAGGGAAGATTGAGAAACATGAAGAAAATAAACAAATTATGGAGAAAAAGAGATAGACCCAACGAGACAAACCAGCGCAACAGATGTGGGCCGGGGTGGAGAGGAGCTCGTCCGTCACTCAGTGGCTGCCTTATCGCGAGGGCAATCGCTTGCGGAAGGTGGTACTTGGAGATGTGGAGGTTGTCCTCGCCAAGTACGACCCTCACCTCCCGCTACCGTCGCTCGCCGGAGGTTGGGAGCTCACTGCAGTACTCTCTGTTACAGACAGAACGAAAGCCGATGGCCGGCTCTGCTGACGGAAGAAGATGACCGACTGGCCTGGGTCGACTTTGCTGGTCGTCGGTTTGCCATCGTGCAAACATTCGACAGTGGTTGCGGCTGCTACCTGTGGGACGCTGTACGGCTCTGCCCTTGCAGGGTTTATGAACCCGCTCATGCCTCGGTCATCTAACGGTATACACACATGCAGAGCATCGTGTTGCTCAAGTATTTGGAGCACATTCATGGCCGGTTCGACTTCACTGGTATGGATGCGAGTGTTGCGTGGCGGCATTCTACCACTTGCTTGAACGTTAACGTTTGCGTTGGCATTCCTTGCAGGGTTGCGTGTCGTTGAGCTGGGTGCTGGCTGTGGGCTTGTTGGCATCGCATTAGCCTGGCTTGGCGCTAACGTCCACCTCACCGACTTGTATGACCAGATTGTACGCGTGTCTCTTTTGTCCTATGTGGCTTGTGGCGCCTTTTTGACCGTATTATGACTGCCAGGACGTGATGGAAGCCAACATTGACCGAAACTTTGGCTACCGAAGCACTACATGTCCAAGCGAGGATCAGGCCTCTCTCGTCCGGCCCGTCACCATACGCGCCGGCGAGTTGGACTGGAGCTCCTCAGCTGAAGGTACAATAACAGCTATTGAGCCGTCTTTCATCTTGTTGACCTCTTGTGTATGTCCTTGCTTATCGTGCAGACATCAACGACGAATACAAGCCACCTTTCGACCTGATCGTGGGCTCCGACATCATATACGCCGAGGAAGCTGTGCCACTGCTCCTCAACGCCCTTGATATCCTCTCATCGAGCAAGACGATCATTCTTATTGCGCACGAGGGGCGCTCCAAAGAGATCGACCGCAAGTTTGAAGAGCTGGCCTCCTCGCGTTTCGACATCGAGGCACGCTGATCACTTGGGGGACCCACTTCAGATAGGAATCGTTCTCTTTTATTGACTGAGCTTTGTCTGCAGGTGTTGGGCTGGGAAGAGTACCATCCCGACTATCGGTGTGATGAGATATGCATCATCAAGTTGCAAAAGAGAGGGTCGTGACATGCACAAGGAAAATGGTTTCTTATCTGTTTCTTTGTTGCCCGCTTCATTTATCGTAACGCAATTCATTGAGCAACCAAAAAACAAACCGAACCTGCGAGCGAGGGCGTCATGGAGGCACAAGGTGCGGGGAGGCCTTGGCTTGAGGAGATGACTGCCGTTGGCCCAACTGACGAGGGTGTACATGCAGGTGCAGATGACAAAAAGAGGTGGCGGCAGCACGCAATTCGAGGGCAGCCCGCACACCACCAACAAGCACAGCAAGCACAGCAACAGCCTCCTTCACCCGCCAGGCCGGCACCGCCCCCCAAGCTCTTCGCGGCTGCCGGCCAGCCCGCCCCCGCCACAGCGATGGCCCCAGTCGAGGTACGCGCCACCACGCATTTACGGCCCGCGCTGCCTCCTTGACGTTGTGTGACCTGCTTCTTGGCCCTTGTGCGGACAGGCAGAGGCTGGGGAGGGCTCAGCTCAGACGACAGGAAACACGCTCCCTTCGCCGCGCCAAGCCCAGCTAGGGCTTCAGCAGATGCAGCAGCAGCAGATCGCGCAGCAGATCGCACAGCGCCTCCAGAGGCAGCGCAGCGCGGACTTCCCGCCGAGCATCGACGAGAGTCCTCGCCAGAGATCCGCCTCCGTGGCGGTCGGGAGCGGCGAGGCGGAGCTCCCGAAGCGCTCCGCGGGCGCCTCGCGGCGCATGCCTCCTCCGCTGCCGCCCAAGCCGCTCGGCAGCGGCAGCAGCGACGCCGTGGCTCCTGCGCCACACGTCCTGGCTCGACGCCAGACCGAAGGGGCTTCGATCTCCTGGCGCCGCTCGGTGCGCCAGGCCCTGACCGAGCCCGAAATCGATCACCAATACCATCAGGGCCCGGCGGGCGGCGAGCTCGGCGACGCGCCGCCGCCGCTTCCTGAGATGCCGCCTTCGGCGCGGCTCTTCGGGCAGGAGAACATCAAGGACAAGCTCTACTCGAGCCGCGGCATCTCGCGGCGCATGACCAGCGGGGACACCCTCGCACCGCAGAGCTCGGGCTCTGTCGAGGGCGCCTCGCTGAGAAGCCTGGTCATCGACACCGTGGCCGCCACGGGCGACTTGTCGTCGTCGGGCAGCGGCGCGTCTGACGCACGGCGCGACTGGGCCCAGGCGGAGATGGCGCCCGCCGCGGTAGAGATGGCGGCCAAACAGCACTTGGCGGCCGAGGCTGAGGGCGGCGGCGGGAAACCGGCCGCCACGGCCAAGGAGAAGGAGAGCCTGCTGAACTACCTCAGCACATGGCTTCTCTACCGCCCGTCGGCCACCGTGCTGGCCGCCAAGAACATCCTCACCACCAGCGACGTGCCCCCGCCCGCGCCCGCCTCGAGTACGGTCCCCTCCGCTTGGGAAGGCTCTCCCTGGTGTTGCTGACCACCACCCGCGCGCGTGGGCGGTTCGCTCCCAAAGGCAAAGGCCGAGTGTTTGGCGCGCCGCTCACAGAGGTGATGGAGCGCCAGCGAGAGAGCCACCCGGGCCTCCAGGTGCCGCTCCTCATCGTGCGAGCGTTGGAGGTCCTCCACAAGCAAAACGGCGCCATGTCCGAGGGCATCTTCCGCGAGGCCGGCAGCACGATGCAGATGAACCAGCTCCGCGCCAAGTTTGAGAAAGGTGCGTGCGTGTGAGCTCGGCCTTCACTGCGGAGGCGCGCCCGAAACAACCGCCAACGACGCGGGGGGGGGGACAACACGAGCAGGTGAGCCGATCGACTTTAGCGGCGAGAAGAACGTCAACAACGTGGCCAACCTGCTCAAGGCCTTCCTGCGCGAGCTGCCCGAGCCGCTCCTCACCGCCGAGCTGTATGACCAATGGATGGAGGTCTGCCAGCAAGGCGATGATAACAGCGAAGAGGTGCTGCCGCTCACCCCACTCGTGTGCCGGTGCCCCCTCCCCCCTCTGGATGGATCATGACGCGTTGGGCTGGTCTCTGCGCGTGCAGAGCGACGCAGTTCTGTGGGGCATCAAGGGCCTCGTGCAGCAGCTCCCAGTGGTGAACCGCGCCACCCTGCGGCGGCTGGTGGAGTTCTGGGCGCTCGTGTACCAGTATGAGCACATCAACCGCATGAACATCGCCGTACGATCGATCTCGTTCTTGTGGCGCTGTGTGTCTGGCGATCGCTGGCGCTGGTATGCTTGCATGTCACTGAACCCCATGTACGCATGCAGGCGCTGGCCACGGTCGTGGGACCCACGCTGCTGTTCAAAGCGGGCGAGGTGATGGCCAACATCGACACGATCCACCTGGTCAACCGGCTCACGTCCCACTTCGTCCTCCACCACCAATGGATCTTCGACACCGAGGCCGAGGCCGAGGCCGAGACTCTTGCCGCCGACCAGGCCACTGAAGGCGCTGGAGGTGGAGACCAGGACGCGGGGGAGGAAGAGGAGGAGGACGTCAGGTGCGTACTCTCTTCCTCCTGGAGACCGCAGGGCTGGAGAACTAACTGCCCGGTGTCGTGTGGTCGCCAGTGAGGCCGACTGGCCGTATCCATTCGCCGAGCCAGACAACGACTCCAACAGCCGATACGGCACTGATGGGTCTCTGATCGGAGGGTACGCCCCCCCCCCGCCTCCAATCTCCTTTTCACGAGACTGGTACCAGACCTCTCTCTTAAACCGCCCACCACCCATATGTGCGTTGTGTCGACAGAACGCTGACCAAGCTGGTCGAGCATTTGACTGGCGATCAAGGCCACGATCCCTTCTTCGTGCAGTCGTTCCTGCTCACCCTCCACTCCTTTTCCTCACCCGACGAGCTCATCGACCTCCTGGTGCTCCGGTACGTCTTCTTTTGGTTTTCCCTTCCCTTTTCCATCGTTCCAGCGCCTCATCATTAGCCAGATATGCGATCCCGCCGTGGCTCCGCCGAGGGAGATCAAAGGACGACTGGGAGCTCTACAAGCTCACCATCCGAAGCAAGTGCGTCCCCTCTCCCTTCCTGGCCATTGTCCCGCATCACCAAGTGCTGCTGGATAAAGCTCACGAACCCATAAAAACAAACAATGCGCGCAGAATCTGGTTTGTGGTCAAAACGTGGGTGGAGAACTACTGGTACGACTTTGATGGGCTCGATGCGCGTCAGATGCGCCTCAACCAGTTCCTGACGGACAAGCTGGCCACCGACCCGCACTTCACCAAGCCTGCCCACAAGCTCCTCTACATGATCTCGCGCAAGGTGCCCATGCGCGCTCGCTATCATCTGCGTCTAAGGCCAAAGAAAGAGGCCCGCTGACCTTGCCCGGACTGGTGCAGGCCGTCGGCCAAGAGCTGTCGATGGTGTCGGTGGGTGATGTGCCGAAACCAATCAAGCCGCCCGTGCTGATCAAGGACTTCACGGACCTGCACCCCGCCGAGCTGGCGCGCCAGATGACCTCCTGGTGCTCCGGTACATCTTCTTTTGGTTTTCCCTTCCGTTTTCCATCGTTCCAGCGCCTCATCATTGGCCAGATATGCGATCCCGAAGTGGCTCCGCCGAGGGAGATCAAAGGACGACTGGGAGCTCTACAAGCTCACCATCCGAAGCAAGTGCGTCCCCTCTCCCTTCTTGGCCAGTGTCGCCCATCACCAAGTGCTGCTGGATAAAGCTCACGAACCCATAAAAACAAACAATGCGCGCAGAATCTGGTTTGTGGTCAAAACGTGGGTGGAGAACTACTGGTACGACTTTGATGGGCTCGATGCGCGTCAGATGCGCCTCAACCAGTTCCTGACGGACAAGCTGGCCACCGACCCGCACTTCACCAAGCCTGCCCACAAGCTCCTCTACATGATCTCGCGCAAGGTGCCCATGCGCGCTCGCTATCATCTGCGTCTAAGGCCGAAGAAAGTGGCCCGCTGACCTTGCCCGGACTGGTGCAGGCCGTCGGCCAAGAGCTGTCGATGGTGTCGGTGGGTGATGTGCCGAAACCAATCAAGCCGCCCGTGCTGATCAAGGACTTCACGGACCTGCACCCCGCCGAGCTGGCGCGCCAGATGACCCTCTCCGAGTTTACCTTCTACAAGAAGATCCAGCCCATCGAGTGCCTCGATCTGGTGCGTACACCTATTCGCGAGGCTCGGCATTTGTCCGGACCTCGGCTCACGCGCTCTCGGTGCCGTCAACCTCAGAGGTGGAGCAAGCAGCAGGAGAGCGCCCCGAACGTGCTGGAGCTGGTCCGACGGTTCAATCTGGTACCTCTCCTTCATCCTCTCCTTCGTGGCCAATCTGGGGCGATTGTCCAGGAGGAGGCCCGCAAGACTCACGATGGCCCATCATCGCCAGATGAGCTCCTGCGTGATTTTACGGATCCTGCGCGAGAAGGACGTGGCGCAGCGAAGTCGGGTGATGAGCTTCTTTGTCAACGTGGCCGTCGAGTGCCAGAAGATCCAGAACTTTAACGGAATGATGGAGATCGTGGCGGCCCTCTACTCGTCACCCATCCATCGCCTGAGGGCACGCGTTCCTTGTGCTCGCACGCCGTGGACTCTGCGCGCGACTGACGGTCCATGTGTGTTTGCGGTGGTGTTGGTGTTGGTGGTGGGCCACCACAACAGCGCACGTGGGAGGCGATGCCCCAGAGGGCCAAGGCCGCCCACGAGGAGTTTGCGGCCTTTAGCGTGGGCAACTACAAGGCCTACCGCGACGCTGTCAAGCGGGCCGAGCCCCCGTGCCTCCCTTACCTCGGTACCGTAAAGCCGCGAGGCCTTCTTGAAGATGTAGAAGTAGATAGTTGACGCAACAAACCTGTTGTTGTCGTCTGCATCGCGCAGGAGTCTACCTGAGCGACCTCACCTTCATCGAGGAGGGCAACGCCAACGAGTTTGCCGTCGGCGAGGGCACGGCGGGCACCATCATCAACTTCGAGAAGCGAAGACGAGTGGCGGTGGCTATTGTGGACCTCATCAACTTCCAGCGGAAGCCCTTTGCCTTTGAGCCGCTGCCCAAGGTGCGCGACTTCCTGGAGGCCTCCTTCGCCGCTGCCGAGCACGAGCTCGGGGCCGGCCGGAGCCGAGAGGCCGAAGACCGGCTCTACCAGCTGTCGCTCGAGTGTGAGCCGCGGAGCCTCGTCACCACCATGCGCGGGCCGTCGCCTCCTTCGGGCGGCGGCTCCTCCTCGGGTGTGGGCCTCTTTTCTTCCTCTTCCTTCTCCAGCACCATTCGTGGTCTCTTCGGCCAGAGCTCCCAGGACAGCTAGCTTGTAGCACGGACATGATTATGTAAAATCTTGAGTATGTCACCAAATGTTCCAGTGTAACCTTAAAAGGAAGGAAAACAGAAACGTTTCGAATTCCTCTTTTGTCCCTGGCACCCGGTGTCGACGTGTTGGCGCCAGTGACTCGAACCGTTGCCGAGCTTGGCTAACTACTCGCCAAGACAGAGGAAGAGGAGGACAAGAGAGAGGTCTCACGCACCATGTTTTGCGGCAACCCCAAGGCGTGGAGTGGGCCACTGTTCTGGTTCCCTGCCAACGTTAACGCGGTCAATGCGCGCTTCACCGCTCTCCAAGTGGTAGCCGTGTGCATCCTGGGCATCATCTTCCGCCACAATGAGATTATGCGCTATGCTATTGCTGGCATGACTGCCGACTTCATCCTCAGGTACTCAGGGTCCCCCTGTGTTTGACTTAGACTGACCGAAAATCTCTGGCGGGAGCAAGGTTTGTGGCAGGAGGAAGAGCCTCTATCCAGGGCACCATTGCCGAGCTGTTCTCTTTCTACTTCAGGCCACAGCTCGTGCCCGGTCCTCCCAAGCAGTTCGCCGCTCTGTGCGGCATCGTGTTCTCCGGCCTCGCCACGCTCTTCCTCTTCGTTGGAGCGGAAACCAAGTACGGAGAGGGCGACGGGGACGGGTTCATCATCACCGCTCAGTGTGTTCTCGGCGCGTTGCTCATCGCCGCCGGCATGGAGGCACGTCCATTCCCCAACCATAAGCTTCACCTCGCCTCGTGGCCAACACACATGTGGCCTCCAACAACAACTACAGGGCGTGTTTGGGTTCTGTGCCGGTTGCACGATGTTCGAGGTACGATACGTGGCATCCACCCAGTCGGTGAGTTGAACAAGTCCACAACCTGAACGGCGGCCTGGGGTGGCGAGCAGATGGCCGTGTGGCTGAAGGTCGTCAGCCCTCGCGTCTTCGACATCTGTGAGGACGCCCATGGCGAGATGGGCGAAGCGCTCAGCGAGGAGCGGTCATGGCCCATCTGCTCCGACCTATGGGACTGGCTCAGCGAGGTGCCTTTCCTGAGCCTCTTTGGTTTCTCGTTTCTTGTGATGCCTGACTCAGGCGCCTTCTCCTCAGAAAGTGATCGTGCTCAAGATCTTCACCTACTTTGACAACTCTGCCGGCGGAGGAGGGCCGCGCGAGAAGAAGGAGAAGGACGGTACCGAGATGACGGAGAAGAACAAGTCCGGCGACGGCAAGGACAAAGGCAAGGAAGCCGATCGCGACGAGGAGCAGGAAGGCTGGTCCGACCTCGAAGCCGAGGACAAGAAGCTTGGCGAGCAGCCGTCCTACCGGGGGCTGGGCCACAAGCTCTGGGAGGGCAAGCTCCTCGACGGGAGGAAGCAGCTGGCCTTTGAGCCCAAGTTCAAGGAGAAGGAGGTCAAGGAGATCATGAGCCTCATCAACAAGGCCCAGGAGTTCAACCGCCCGGATCCCACCAGCGGCCGCAGGGTCCACCAGCGACGCAGCGTGCGGGGCACCCCGCACACCGAGGAGGACATCCGCTACGAGTGGAACCCCGTCAGGAACATGAAGATCACCTACATGGGCGTGCCCATGGGCGTCCTGGGCATGGCTGTCGCCTGGTTCGACTCGCCGCCCTCCTCGCTTGTGAACAACCCCCCAACTCACCACGGGGCGTCAGGCGTGTTTGCGATGCCGTCTTTGCCGGGACGGGCAAGGGCTGGTGGGCGACCTTTGGCATTGCGGGAGCGCTGCTGGCGGTTTTGATCGCCTTGGTGTACGTCGTCAAGATGTTCCTCTACCCGCGCAAGGTGGCTACCGAGTGGGACTGCCCTGGTACGCCTTCTCTTCCCAACAACATTCGAACACCCTGAGCCTGACGCTTCCCCACAGTGCAGGGACCCTTCTTCTCGGCGATCACGATCAACATTTTGCTCATGTCCTTCCTGATCGAGAGCGATCACAACGACCTGGCCAAAGTCCTCTTTGTACGCCGGCTGCCCAGCGAAGCCCGTCTTGTCATTTCGATCCATTTTATATTCATTTTCATTTTCATTTTCCGATTGCAGTGGATAGCGGCGCCGACGCAGCTGCTGCTGGGTGTGATGGCGGTCGGGCGCTGGACCCTGGTGCCGCACTACATCGAGACCATCAACCCCAACTGGATGATCCCGGTCGTGGGCAACCTGGTGGCGGCTCTCGTGGCGCCCAGCCTTGACGACGGCTACGACGAGGTGGCCTGGCTCTGGTATGGCTTCGCCATGCTGTACTGGATCCCGCTCTTCGTCATGTCCATCCTCCGTGTCACCACGCGCGAGGCCATGGGTCTGTTCCTCCCACCTCATCATGAGATGAGATCTATCCCCTTTCTTGTCTCGCCGGCGTTAACACAGGAGGCCACGACACAGACGACAGGATGACGTCGTCCCTGTTTGTCTGGCTGGCCGCCATGTCGGTGGCCTGCAGCGCTTACGCGGCCATCAAGGCCGCTGACTGCCACTGCAACCCGTGGGTGCTCGACTACTACCCTCGGTACCCTCGCCCCGTTCCCCCCATTCTCCACTGTGCGCCCGGGCGGCTCATCTTGGCCAACCTCCAGGGTCCTCTACTACGCCGCGATGAGCATCTACATGGTGCTGGCCTTGATGACCGTCAACCACTACTTTGGGCGCAACAGGTTCGAGATGAGCTACTGGGGCTACACGTTCCCGCTGGCCACGCTGGCCATGGTCAACATCGACTATTACCAGTGGGTCGAGACCGACCTGCTGAAGGCGCTGAGCTGGTTGGCCGTCATCCAGGTCACCTTTGTGGTGGCCATGTGCGCCCTGCACACGCTGGTCCTCCTCCAGAAGCGCGCCGACCTCTTCGTGCCCAACGAGAAGTGGGGCCCGCTGTCCTTCATGAAGGTCATCCACTTTGCCCTCCGCGGAGCCATCAGGAAGATGGAGCGGTACTCGCGCGCCCCTGCTTTGTTGGTGTACAGTTCAGCCGGCTCATCGCCCTTTCTTCTTCTTCTGTGCAGTCGTGGCCGCTTCCTGAACGCAGATGACGACAGGAGTGTGGTCCTGTTCATCCGCCTTTTTAAGAGCATCAACCTCATGCATGAGGAGCATTCAAAGCACGAGGAGGAGATCCTCTACCCCATCATCAACGGATACTTCCCCGGCTTCTGCCGGTTCGTGGCAAAGGTCCGTCCTTGTGGTCGATGGAATCCCGCCTGTTGCGTATGTTGAAGAGAGAGTTGGCCTTCACAACGAGCAGGAGCACCACGAAGGAGAGCAGCTGTTGGCGGAAGCCGCCAGCGCAGTCGAGCTCGTGCTTCACTCGGAGGATCAGGGCGAACGCGCCAGCGTGCGTGCTGTCCACATGTCCCCATGCGCCAACCGGTGACTCACTTCCGTTCCAAACAAACAAACAGGCCGTGCAAGACATCAAGGCCAAGCTGCCGGCGCTGGCCAAGCACTTGGTCGAGCACTTGGATTATGAAGAGCGGTACATCAACCACGTCCCCAAGAAGTACTTCAACCCAAAGATCACTCGCAAGCTGGTACCTTTGATGCCGCCCTGCGCTTGCGTGCCTCATTCCTCACTCCCGGCGAATGTCCGCAGACGCGCCAGGTCTGGAAGTCGACTTCGGCGGAAAGGTGGGCCGTATTGGTCCCCTTCGTGATCAAGTATGCGCCCTTGCTGGGTACACACGCCTTCATTGCACATGTTTCGTCGAAGTGACCTGACCGCCCATGGCGTGCACAGGCCAAAAGGCGCGCTTCTTGCGGAGCCTGCGGTGGGCCATGCCCGAGCGGATCCAGCAGGTGGGCGGCATGGTCTACGACGGCGTCTCGCCCGTCCTGTGGCAGCGCCTCACCAAGTTCGTCCCGGAGATGATCCCGCGCGGCGTCTTTGGCTGGTCTCGCTACTGGTGAGCTGGCCCAGCGCTTGCGGGCTGGCCAAGCTTGCTGCTCTTTTCGGTGTCCGCAACAGAAGAACAAGAAGAGTAAGAGCTTCATCATCGTCATCCCTCTCTTGGTCGCCTCTTACTCGTCCGCCCGCTGCTTTTTGTTGGTTGGCGGCACCTCCGGGTCGGGACTTGAAGACGAGCGCGTGGTGGTCGTAGCGAGATCCTCGCCGTCCGAGGAAGATGAGGAAGATGAGGAGGAAGAGGTGCGCTTCCGCTTGGCCTTCGAGTCAGGCGACTTGGAGAACATGCGAAAGATGTCCTCCACGCTTTCCTTCCAGCTGTTAGCCAGGCCCGTCCGTTCGAACGACTCGCGGCCCTTCTTTTTGATCTCCTCCTTTTCCCTGCGAACCTCCGCCGCCGCCGCCGCCTCTCGGCTTGCCTGGACCTGTGGGCTGAGCGTCAAGACCTGCTCGGCTTCGTCCTGCGAGGATCCTTCTCGCTCGGCGGCGGCACTTCCCTCGTCGACGCTGCTGTCGGGCTCCTCTTCGGTGAAGGAGCTCTTGTGCCGGAAGCCCTCCCGAAACGACGTCGTCTGTCGCGTGTGTCTGTGACCCGGTGATGGTGTCGAAAAATGTTAGTTACACCGAAGCCCCCTCTCTTCCGCTGTGACGTCGCGCGCACCTTTTGATGAAGCGCTTCTTCTTGGTGTGCCACAGTTTGAATGTGTGGGCCGGGTTGTGCGGCTTGCTCCGGAAGCAGGCCTCGCACAGGTGGTAGTCGAGGCACGTATCGCACTTGTAGCAGTTGCCCACGACTGGCCCCACCTGCAGGTCGACAGAGGAAGAACAAAAAAAGGGTGTGTGAATCATGGTGCCGCCCCGGCGAGATGCAGCATGGGACGTACCCCGCATCCGTTGCAGAGGATGCTCTCGTGAACCTCGGCCTGCTCGTCATCCTGTCCCTCCCACTGCAGGCCTCGTGGTCGGCTCTCGAGGTCTGTCCGCGCAAAGAACTGCAGCATGTGCCGCACTCCTGCGCGAGCGTCACCCATGGATGGGCGGGGTCAGCATGGATGCGGTCTCAGTCTCCTGTGCTGTGCAATGGCCGCATGCGCGCGTACCGAGCTCGGCGGCCTGGCTCACCACCATGCTCAAGCCCTCACGCGTCAGGATCGAGCACTCGGTGTAGTTCTTGGCGCCCACGGTGTGGGCCAACTCGAGGCCCTGCTGATAGCTGGGACTCGCTGAGCTGACAAAGTAGTGCAGCTGGTCGGGCTCGTCGGCAAACTGGTAGTGCGCGCCCCTCGTGTCCTGCTTGGTGCCCACCAGCAGGATGGGCAGGTCGTTGAAGCGGGCCCGCACGGCCGGGAGCACGGTCTCGCGCAGCTGGTTGAAGGAGCAAAAGTTCTCGAGCGAGAAGGCCGCGAGGACCACAGTCGGGCGCACGCTCTCAAAGAGCTCGTTGCGGATGAGCTCGCTCCGGCCCTCGACGACGGACAGGACGTCGGCCACCTCGAGCTCCAGCTCGAGAGGCAGCGAACCAAAGGTGAAGGGCGTCCCGCCCACCTCGCGCCGGTAGTTGAGCAGCGCCTCGGCCTCGACCTGCTCCTCACGCGTGATGACCAGCTGGACCGACGACAGCGGGTTCCGCAGCACGTCCATGGAGCCCTGCTCTAGCGAGATGCACACGCCCGGGTACAGCCGGCCCAGGGCCGACGCCAGCGTGTAGCAGCCGACGCCGCTGCCGCCCACCAGCAACGCGCGGATGGCGATGCGCGCCTGATCACGAGGATCGTCGCCACGGCGAGTCAGTGCCTCGAGGCAAGCGCAGAGCAGAGAGGAAGGAGGCGGTGAGGCCACGCACGGGTCCTAGTCCGCCGCCGGTCGCTTCGTTGCGGGACCACCGGACGACGCGCCCGTAGTCCTCGCTGTGGTCCCGGAGCTGGAATGGACCCCACGCGCAGCCCGGTTGGAGGGGACGGATGGTGGGTTGGTTGGTCAGCTGAAGCCTTTGTGTGAATGGTGCGGGAGAGGTGAGGAGGAGCGCGTACGCCACGACCGACGCGCCGGAACGACGCAAACTTGAGCCATCGCTCCGTGCATCGGCTCTTGGTGAGGTACTCCCACTTGTAGTCGAGCTCCCGCGCGGGCTTGTCCCCCTTAGCCTCTGTTCGTGCGTGACCGGCTCGGGTGAGCAGGCCAGGCACGCGAGGAAAGGAAAAAGAAGAAGTGTATGTGTATGTACCCTTGAGGGCGATGAAGTCGCGTGAAGGGCGGTAGGGCTGCCACCAGTGCGTGAAGGGAGACGACGCAAAGAGGGGTCCCCAGAGAACCTTGTGGTGAGTCGTCGCCACCTCGCGCCAACGCTGGCACACGAGCTCCGCGGTCAAGAGCTCTTGAGGTGAGAGGCACTGGAGCACTGCGAGCAACGTCTCATCTGTGTCCGCATCGGCAACAAGCGTGGTGAGCAACTGCAACCGGCTCAGCAACTCGAACAGCTACACACCTGGCAAATCGTTGACGTGGAGCGCGGTGGGTCCCTCCGCTTGCATTGCCTTGAGATGCCACACGCGGCCGCGAGATGAGTGATTATTGAGCAGCAGCAAAGATGAAAAGACGTTTCGCCGCTTGTTCTTGTACAAAGCAAAGGTGGAGGAAAACGTCTATTTCCCCCATTTTGGTTTTTTTTAAATCCACAAAGATGCGCGTGGCTGATGACTACTGAACGTAGCCAGAGATGCTCTGCTCCATGAAGAGGGACGAGAAACGCGAGCCCAAGCACGCGCTTACCAGGTTGAGCTCTCTCGCGCTCTGGTTGATGAGGTCCTCCAGCGACGCGAACGCCCTGTTGTTGATGTAGAACGCCGGCTGGTTGGGGTGGTGGATGATCCTCTGGTGCTGGATGGACCCGTCCGCCGCGACCTTGGAGATCGTGTAGAAGCCTGGCGACGACGTGCTGAAGCGGACCAAGAAAGTGCCCACCTGATTGGTCCCGCAACCAGTCGCGGTGACGTGGTGAGCGTCCGTCGCCTGCTGGAGAAGAAGAGGGGGAGAGGGCTACCTGCTTGCCGGCCAGCTGGCCCTCGGCCTCCCTGGTGCTGATATCGCCGTGGAAGTAGCTCTTCCGCAGGACCGATCGGATCTGGTGGCAAACAACAAACAACGCACGGGCGCGCTCAGCAGGCTGCGAGGGTAACATAAGAGGGAAGAGGAGGAAATGGAGTGGCGGATTACCCGTTCCATGAGGGGCGGGAGCTGGTCGGAGAACATGGGGCCGAACCACGACAGGAAGTTGCCGAAGCCCTCCATGGACACCATTTCTTCATGATCCCTGCCCTTCTCGACTGCAACACAGTTGTGGGGTATAAAAATGAGAGAGGAGAAGGAGAAGAGAGGTTGGGCGCCTGGGTCGTACTCAGGAGCGCCTTGAGGCAATTGACGTTGAGCATGCGAGTCTGCGGGTCGTCGTTGGAGGGCATCACGTTCAAAAAGACTCGAATAAAGTCAGTCCATGCCACCTTGTCCTGTTGTTTTTCGTTGTTTTCGTTGATGAGTGGAAAAGACTCTCATGACCCTCACTGCGGAGAGCTGGCGTACCTTCTTGAGGAAATAGTCCTTCCACAACTTCCGGCCATGGTTGTCGAGAATGCCGGTGTCGACGATGATGTACTCCAGCGCCGCCACAATGGCCGGGAAAGCAGGCCTGGAAGTCGACGATAGATCCCACAGATGAGCTCCTGCCTCACAAAGGGGAAGAGTGAAGGACAGTGAAGCTGCCGAACCTCTTGGTGGGGTCGTGCTGCCAGCAGGCCTCAATGAGGGCCTTGAGCGTGGCGTGCGTGCCCGGCGGGATGACGGGCCTGACGTGGCGATTGCAGATGGCATTCCTGAACTCTTCATAGTTGTCGAATTCTAAGGTCGTGGGAGGAGTTGGCCGCACAGTTAGCGCCACACGGACGAGCAAGCGAGTGGGACAAGAGGGTGTGTCGCGTACCTTTAAAGGGCTCCTGGCGTGTGAGGATCTCCCAGAGGACGATGCCAAAGGAATAGACGTCAGCCTTCTCGTTAAAGATCTCGCCCGCCATCACCTCAGGCGCCATCCACAACGGCGTGCCCTTGGCGCCCTCGACACCATCGCGCAGACTCTCCCCCCTTTGTTTGATTTGCTGCAGACAGACACGCAGGTAAGATTGGCGCTACGAAAAAGTACTCGCGAGGGGTGGGCAACAGCGTACGCTGAGCCCAAAATCGCACAGCTTGATGTTGTAGTCTTCACCCACCAGCAAGTTGGAGGTTTTAAGATCACGATGAATAAATACGGGATTGGAAGAATGCAACCAGGTCATTCCCAGGGCCGCGTCCCTGGCCATTCGCATGCGCATGACAAGCGGCAGAGTTGCCTTTTGGGCAGAGGTGAGCACAAGAGGCCTTGTCTGAGGTGCTGGTAACGTTCAAGTCTTAAGGCTGGTACCCTTTCATCGTGCAGAAGCGACTCGAGGTCACCTTTCGGCATCAATTCGGTGATAATGCACATGTGGCCGGGTATCGTGCAGGCACCCATATACAACAGAATGTTGGGGTGGAAGATGCGGCTCACAATCTCCACCTCTTTTCGGAAGGCATTGAGCGAATGTTCATCCAGATCTTGTCGATGGAGAACCTTGATGGCTACTTCCTGCGATCGACAACGCCCCCTGAGAGAAAGACCATCAAGAGATTAGCTCGGTCACCCATAAATTTTTGTCCAAGCGCACACGACGCACCTAAATACGGTGCCGAATGATCCATCACCAAGAACACCAAGCTTTTCGATTTCACCAGGCGCGATTTCGGGCGGCCCACTGTGAAACATGTTTGACCTTCCCGTCTCCGCTGCAGCGCCCTTGATATCCAAAGAGCAAGTTGTTAATTACGCCTTATCTTTCGCCTCAGTATCCATCCATGTTCTGACATACCGGCTGAGTGCCTTCATTTTCTTTCCGCCTCTTCATCAAAAATTGCATGCCACGCCGCTGCCCTCTTGTGCAGCGACTGTTCTTGTTGCTGTGGTTCTTTCTCTTTCCTCTCCTTGCGAAGGCGCCAGGCGAACGACAACCAAGACGGCGCCCTGCGACGAGCCCTTGCAACTGCGAAAAGAAAAAGAGAAGAAAATAGGGCAACTTGCTTGGCGCAACTTGTGTTGGGCGTGGGCTGGGGATGCACAGCCCCAAACGAATACAAGGAGACACAAACAACACCAGCACATCATGGGATGTGGGGGTAACAAAGCTCATCTTTACAACTTATCCTCTCTCGGTGAGCCCCGCTCAAGGGAAGCGCACCGAGAGAAGAGGGACACGGGCAGGAGGGAGAAAGAGAGAGAAAGAAGAAACGACGGGAGGATAGGACAGGCTCTGGAGAAGGAAGACAGGGAAGAAGACAGCAACGACCGAAACGCGCACTCAGTACTTGTCGTAGCCGCCACCGCCACCGCCGTACTTGTCGTAGCCACGACCGCCGTACTTCTCGTCGCCGCCATAGCCACCACCACCACCGCGCTGGTCGTAGCCGCCGCCGTAGCCGCCGCCGCCGCCGCGCTGGTCGTAGCCGCCACCGCCGTAACCGCCGCCGTAACCGCCACCGCCACCGCCATAGCCGCCGCCACCATAGCCGCCGCCACCATAGCCGCCGCCGGCACCGGGAGCGAAGGCCTCACGCTCGTGCTTATCGTTCTCATCGCCCAGCTTCTGGTAGTTCTCGTAGGGCTTGACGATGAAGAGGAAGAACGAGACGCCAAGGGCCCAGACCATGCTGAAGACGGAGAAGACCCAGCCGACATTGGGGCCCCAAGCGTATTGGGAGTGAAGGCGGCCGAGAGTGGCGTTGGCACCGAGGAAGGCTCCGCACCAGAGGCGGTTGGTGCCGACGTACGCGGGATCGGGGCAAATGGAACCGTCATCACCGAGGGCCTTGGAGAATCCGAAGAAGATGACCCAAGAGAGGAAGACGAAAAGGACGATGACGAGCGAAACGCCGAAGAGGATCCACCTGGTCTTGCCGCAGCAAACCAGCTCGAACCACCGCCGAGAGTTCTTCAACATGGAGGCCACGAGAACGAAGAAGGCCAGACCGATCGAGAGAATGAGCGCGATGAGCGCGCAAGCCATGCAAACCATGTAAATGGTCTTGGGCCCATCAGTGGGGAACTCGTCCCAGTCCTTGTGCGTGGCATAGGACTGCGTGTAGTTTGGCGCAACGGCAGTCGCATAGCCCGTCCAGTAGAAGACGCCCACGATGGCAGCCATCGTATCGTTCGCCGATGTTGGATGAGGCACGTTGTTTTGCACGATTCCAAACCACGGAAGTGAGAGGGAAATGATGAGGAAGATCGCAAGGAAGATAAGCATCACGAAGGCGATGCATTGCCTGGTCAGCCAGCGCGGGGAGAACGACATTGTGGAGTGCTGCTTATCGCGAAAAAATGTTTCGATTAATTAAGTGGGTGAAAGGTCGCCGTCGTTCGTCGGTGACCCACCGAGGATGTGTGTGTGAGAATCGGCGAGTGTGTTGCACACTGCTTTTTCAAGTCGCGTAGGATCAAATGCGGGAAGCACTCCTTCGACAGGGCAGCAAGAAGCCAAGCGCAACTGAAGTCTCCCCGGCAGTCACTTCTCGCGCGCCTTGGTTTCCGCGAGGCCTCGTCCGTTGGTTGTTGCGCGCCACGGAGTACCGCTAATTTCTTTTATGTCGACATTTTGTGCAATTCAGGGCAAATCACTGCAGATTTCTTGATTGGCCCAGTAAACCAGAGCGAACTTCCCGCCCGCAACTGACGCAGGGCTGAGTTCTAGAGTGCTGCTGGGCCGTTTTTTCTTGCTGGGCTGGACCAACCTAACGGCCTCTCCAAATCGCCGCACAGACAAGTGCTCCATCAAAATATTTCTCAGAAGTTTCGTGCAGTTCAGCGTCTAATAACTCCGGCCAAAGGGCCACGTCGACACGTTCCCGTGGAGCCACCTTAAGAGATCCACCCACAAAAAAGAACGCATCACCCCATGTTTATCTAGTGGAGATGGATCACCTGGTTTTAACGCCAAATGGCACTTCTCCATCGATGATGAGGCCCTTGCAAGGGCGATATGCTTGGAGGCGAGGTCCATTCGCTCTTGAAGACCGCACCCCTGACAGTGAATTCGAAGAATTCGCGGTAATCACAACCTCAACCGATAAGCGATTTATGAATGTATCAAGCAGGGTAGAGGCCTTCCGCATTCCGCTCGTCCCGCATGACTGTACCATCGATGGAGGCGGAACTTCAAATTCTCCATCTCTTTCTTCTTCGTCATCGTCCATCCTCATCTCAACGGACGAGCTGTCTGACGCCAACGCAACTACGAAATTGGTGGAAATGAAATGCTTCATCTGTGGAACCTCTCTGCAATTGGTAGGTCCTCGCGCGATACCTTTACAAAGCTTGTTCTCACACCTCAGCCACAGCCCTCCTACGCCGCATTACAGAAGAAATGCCACCTCAAGTGTTCCAACTGCGAAACGGGCGAAACACACGCCAAGAATTGGTATGGGCCTGTGATTGTCATTTTTTTTTTCTTACCCTGAGCATAAGCGAGGTGGCGGTCTCACAAAACAACTCCGCACAGGATGGACATTATTCTAACCGCCCTCTACAACTTGGAGATTCTGCACCAGCGGCAGTATTTTCATTGCAAATCTGAGATTTGCGCTTTCATTGATCACCACTGGTCTTCTATTTGTCCCGAGCGGGCCCGTTCGTCTCCCCTCCTCCCTTGCCCTTGCCTTTAGACCGCCGTAGCCCCGCGCCAACCTCAACCTACGCCCTTTCTTTACCATCATGTAGGAACGCCAACGTGGGGAAACACCGTCATGTCGCAGATATCTACCCACCCCGAGCTGTTTCAGTCACATCAACGAGGTTGGTCCTCCCAAAGATCACCTTCAGGCCTGCCGCGTGCGCACCCAGCAAGCTGACGGGATGTTGGTACTTCATTTTTATGTGATGCTTTTGCAGGATCCGGCTATTGGGCTCTGAAGCGTTCGAGCCCGAGTGACCGTGACGCCTCTCGAGGCAAGGACAACGAAGGCGACAAGGACGTGAGAGGCGACAAGCGAGCTGAAAACAAGAACAAACGAAGGACCGACCAGAGAGTACTTGGCGAGGAGGACGATGAGGCTCAAGAGTACTTCATCGAAGAGATCATGAGTAAGCGAATACGAAAGGTTTGTTTTTCCTTTTTTTTTCGGTTATTGTTTTTAAATGGCTGACATTTTCGTGGGGCGATAATCAGGGGAGTGTGGAGTATCTGGTCAAGTGGGAGGGGCTGGCGGACTCGGAGAACTCGTGGGAGAGGGCGCAGGATCTGGAGTGCTCGGAGCTCGTGCAGGACTTTGAGAGCGAGGCGCGGAAGAACCCCCTGTGGAAGGAGGGCTCTGGCCTCTGCTCCAAGCGCAAGCGCGAGGAGCCCGACGTCGAAAAGGGCGAAAAGAAGGCCCGGCGGCTGTCCAGGAAGCAAACACGCATCCCCGTCAGCCAATGGTGTCACCAGTGCCTCCGACACAAGCCCGTCATTATGTGCTGCGACGGTGTTAGCGGGTACTGCGCTCTTTATTTTCTAAAGAGGAGTTTTGTTCATTTGTTTATTGATTTCTTGATCTCCGTTGCAGGGGCCCGAAGTGCCGGATGCAGTACTGCGAGCGGTGTCTGGAGAAGTACTATGACGAAGAGATCGTTGTACTACAGAAGGCCAAGGGCGAGTGGGCCTGCCCGCGTTGCCGCGGGGTCTGCTGCTGCGCCACGTGCGACCCGGAGAAGTACAAGGCCTACGTGCGTCTTCCCGCCCTCTTCCCTCTTGCGACGTCTTAGCTCACCTTTTCCCCCATTTTTATCGTCTTTCTTTGGCATAATAGAAGCAGCTGCGGCAGACCAAGAAGGGCGAGGAGCCAGCCATCTCGCGCATCATCGCGCGGTGCAAGGTGGAGGGCACGAACGAGTGGGAGTACCTGGTGCACTACAAGGGTCGTGCCGAGTCGGAGAATCGCTGGGTGCGGTCCACCCAGCTGGACCTCGTGCCCCACCTCAAGAAGCGTTACCGCAACACGCTCAAGATGCGCGTCAGCAAGAAGGGCGGCAGCGGCGGCGGAAGAGAGATGCCGACGCCCGAGGTGAAGCAGCGCGATCATGCCAGCAGCAAGGCGGGAGGCACCCCGGGGGGGCCCCGCAGCACGCGCACGCCCAAGGGTCTGCGCACGAGCGATTTTGACATCTCGCGGGTGGTCTTTGATGACCAAGTCCACCGCATCGTCGTTCCCGAGAAGCCTGAGGTCGTCACGCCCGCCTGGCGCATCGTCACCGACACGCCCGCCGTCAACGCGGCCCCGTATGGTCGGGAGCGGCAGTCCAACGGTGACAGCGTTGCCACAGGTACTTCCACTCTTCATTTATTCGTTTTTATTCATTAATTTTTTAAATTACTCCTTTTACACTTTTGTTGGCCTCACCGCCCATTACGCTCGCGCAGAAAAAGTGGCAGGAGTGGTGGAGCTCGACGCCGAGACACTGGCGGCCCTGCCCGACGAAGGCTCGAGCAGCGAGGACACGTCGGACGAGGCCTTTGTGCGCAGGTACGTCAACAGCGCTGCATTCGCATGCGGGAGGACCGCAATTAACACGGATTTTTGGGGGGCGTGGCTCAGGCACTCACGCTACGAGACGGTGTACAACCCGACCGAGCCCAAGGCCAGGCGGAGGGGAAGCATGGGCAACAGGAAGAGCAGCGGAGGAAACAAGAACAACAAGGGCGGCGGCAGGCGAGAGGACGAGCACCACAGCACGCCGACACTACGACAGCAGCGGGAAAGAAGGAACTCGCGCGCCAGCGTCGATCGGCGACGAAGCGACAGCCAGCTGGTCCACTATGGCAGCGACGACCTGGCCATCCCCGACGTGATGCGCGTCGAGATGGGCGACGTTTCTGCCTCGGTCGACCCCATGGACGTTGTCGGCTCAGCCGACGCCTTGCTGGCTTCCTCCTCGTCGATGCCGCCCACGCCCACGTCGGCTACTCCCCTTACTGAAATATCTGCCTCGTAGGCACAACACAACAACGAGAACAAGAAGACACCATTTTTTGTCATTTTTTTTTATTTTTATTTAGCAAATCCGAAAAAGAAAATCCTTCCCTCTCGCACAAGAGCTTCAATCCTGCTCAACGCCTTGAATCTTGAAGAAACTGCCGCGCAACAGTTCGTCGATGCCTTGGTGAAGGTCCTCCACCTCCCGTCGGTCCTCCCACTCGTTCTGTGCCAGCAAGACAAGTCTCTGCAGGTCAGAGCAGACAACAAAAGGGGAGCCAACCGGAGTACGTACATTCGGATTGTCGAGGGCGTCCTGCAGGAGCTGGAAGTAGGCCAAGGCCTTGCCCAGGGCATACATCTTGACCTGCACGGCCATACCAGATTGTGAGAGGCGCAAGCAAATGCTGGCCCAAAAGCGGGAAGCGTACGTCCGCGCTGGCGTCCGAGTCACAGTGAATGACCTCCTCGAGCGTGTTATCATCAACAGGAGGCAGATAGAGGTCCTCCGTGTAAATGTGATTGCCGCTCTTCAGGATTCGGATCAGCTCATTCACGCCCTGCTGCCAGAACTCCTGAATCTCGAGCTTGCGCTCCCGCGTCTCGGCGTCGTCATCAGCAAAGTCATCCTCGTCCGCTATGTGGTTGTCCGCGTCGCGGTCTTGGTTGACGTCCGAGCTGTAGCTTCTCTCCTCCGAGCGCTGATCGCCCTCGCTCCTCGGGGAATCCTCGGTGCTGGTGGCGCGGAGGCCCTCAGCAGCTAGCGCCAGCGATGATACGGACTCATCGGTGGGCTGGCTGTAGCTCTGGAGGCTCTGAAGCAGCGAGTCCTTGGACAGGAGCACGTCGTCAAAGTCAAAGCCATAGGGGCCCGAGGACGAGGTGACCACCAGGCTGTCCTTGTCGGCGTAGCCCTCGAACTCGCGGCTGTCGCCGCCCGCGGGCGGGCGCTCGTCAAAGGTCTCCTCGTAGCGCTCTTCGTCTTCCTCGATGCCAAAGGCCGCCTCGTCGTCGGAGCTCCGCGGCTGTTCCTCCTCGAGCAGCGGCTCCTCGTGCTCGAGCTCCAGCTCGAGGTCCAGGTCGTTGTCGCCCGGCTCCTGGTCCTCGTCCATCATCGCCTGCGGCTCCTCGTCCTCGTCCTCCGAGTCAGCGCGCGGTGAGTCGAGGCTCTCCACCTTCTGGGGCACGGGCGCCTCGCGGGTCATGGTGAGCGTGCTGCGGAACTGGGCCGACGACACGCGTTGGAGCTCCGTGCTGCTGCCGCTGCCCTGATAATAGTCGTCGGCCTCGTCCTCCATCCGGCCACCGACGCTGTGGCTGCGGTCGGAGGTCTTCTTTTGCTGCTGCTCGACAGGCTCCATGTCGCGGCTGCTCGTGCGAGACGAGGCGTCCTCGTCCTTCCGCTTGTGTGACCGATCTCGCCGGTCGCTCCGGTCACTGCGCTTACGGTCGCGGTCGCGGTCACGGTCCCTGTCGCGGTCGCGGTCGCGGTCCCGATCACGGTCGCGGTCCCTGTCACGGTCGCGGTCGTCGTGGCGCTTGCTGCGATCCTTGCTGCGCGAGGAGGAGGACGACTCCTTGTGGCTTGAGCTCCGTGATGAGCCCTTCTTGTCGTCGTCGTCGTGCCGCCTCGAGCGGTCACGGTCCCTGTCTCGCCGGTCGCGGTCCCGGTCGCGGTCTCGATCGCGGTCACGGTGTCCGCGGTCGCGGTCACGGTCTCGTTCACGCTCGCGCGGCCGGGCCGAGGCGGGAGGGGGCGGGACGCGCAGCTTCTTGTCCTCGCGGTCGGTGTCCCGCACGCGCGCCGACATGCTCGTGCTGGGCTCGTCCTCCTCCTTTGGTGTATGTTTTCATTGTAAGCCGCTCGTAGAAGGAGGGCTTGAGTGGGTCGGTGTGTGTGTGTGTGTGGGTGGGAAGGATGCGTACGGGCTTCCAGCGAGCGCCCTCGTCGATGCTCAGCCTCGGCGGCCGTTCGTGGTCGAAGGAGGCCGAGCGCTTCGACGAGTCCATCGTGTCATCGGAACGACCCATCGGCAACCTGCAGAAAAATGTAAAGAAGCAGCAGCCAATGAGAAAACCTCGACTCAAGAAGCCAGAGCTCGAGCCCACGTACTTCTTCGCGCTCTCCTTGGTCCGGTCTGCCGACGTGGGCGCTGGCTGCGCCGTGGTGGGCGTGGGTCCCGATGCCGAGGCGGTCGGTGGGCTGATGACAATGCGCGCTGCAAACGAGCCGCCCCACATGTTTTGCTTCAGGTCCTGCGCTCGAGCCACACACACCAACCGCGGATTAGGACCCTTTTTTTGAAGGCCTCGTGCCGAGCACGACGCACGTTGAAGCAGAAGAGGTTGATCTTGGTCTCCTCGAGCTGCGAGGAGGCGTGCTGCCTGTAGAAGATGGCCAGCCCCGGGAAGTCGGGCTTGCGCAGGAGCAGCGGGATCAGCACGTTGGCCTTGTCTGTCGGTTGTCATCATGGTCGTGAGAGACAGATGCGAAGTGGCTTGAGCGAAGGAACCACAGAGGGACGAGGACGCACCGCCGAGGAGCCAGACGTAGAAGGTGATCTTGAACTCCTTGTCGTCGGTGATGTCGATGAGCGACGTCTGGAGGTGGGCCTGCAGCTGCGCGGCTGTGGCCCATTTCTTGCCGTAGATGTCGTCCAGCCCCAGCAGGCATTCGCGCACATCAGCGGACGGCGTCGGCTGCGAGTCCAGCCTGAGAAGAGAAAACGCAGCAGCAGCAGCAGCAGCGCACAGTTGAGCGCCGGCCTGCTATGCGCAAGATGAAAAGGCTCCTCGTGGAGTGGACCGCGCACCATTGCTCGATGATGACGGGGAACCTCGTGGAGATGAAGTCCGGGTTGCGGTGGATGTAGTCCACGTAGGCCGGCAGCATGCCCATCTGCGTGATGTGTGTGGTGCGTATATGATCAGAGCTTCATCGTTTGGTGGGTGGTGGATCCAAAGGCACGTACGGCATTGCGGACGAAGAGCTGGAGGCTCTTGCACTGGAAGATGCCGTCCCACTCCGGCGTGTTGAAGAACTCGAATATCAACTGTGCGCGTCGTGTGTGCGACAAAGGCACCGTGGTGAGCAAAGAAGGCCTTCGTCAAAGCGGGGGGAGATGAGAACAAAGTGGCAAATAATAGTAAAGACCTTCATGACGTCGTCCTTGAGGCTCGGGTCGGCCTTGATGAGGCACATCGTCAAGAGCGGATGGAAACCCACGAACCGCTTGTCCGGATTGCTAATCCGTTCCCCCAAAGCACGCTGGTCAGTGCTGGGGAAGGAGGAGGAGGGCGGGGGGACGCGCAGAGGGAGGAGGGCGTGTGATGTCCTACCGTGCGCTGATCTCCGCGCAGAAGGGCTCCAACTGCTTCGACGATTGGAGCCGGGAGACCATGGTCCAGAAGAAGTTGATCAGCTCTGATGGTGGGAACCAAAGCCGCGACCGCGTTGAGTCAATCGGTGCTCTCGTATGTGATGCGAACACGCGAAACACGAGGAGCGGGAGGAGAGTAGAAGTGCGTACGGCTCGGGACGAATTCCTTGTGGACGCACTTGTCGGTCATGGCCACCGGGAGCCAGAAGAGCTCCGGGAACTTGGGCAGCTGGCCGGCTTGCTCCACGAGGAGGAACATGCGCTGCACGAACATCATGACCGCGGGTAAGGCGCAATGGCCGTTGGCTGCAAACATGGGGGGGGGGGTAAGGCCTATGTGGTGGTCAGCGAGAAGGCAGTACGTGGATGGTCTGGGTGAGCTCGAGGCTGATGTGCTTGGCGCCCTCCTTGTCGGTCTCCCACAGCTTGAGGGCTCCCACGAAGTGGCGCGAGAGCTTCTGCACATCCTCTGCCACGTGATCGAGGAACGGGATCTCCGAGAGGAGGAACCTGTAGATGTGGTACGACAGCTTCTTCATCCGCATGGTGGCCGCCTTCTCAGCAAACTCGAGCGCTGCGTGCCGTCCATCCGCCATTGTGAGTTGCGCTGCGGTATCAATTGATGGTTCGGTCTCTTTAGCTTACCTTTGAGGCTCCACTCGCGCCGGGCGGACTTCTCGGTCGATCGCTCCTGGGCAAAGAGGAACTGGCACACCTTGGCGCACAGGCTGTCGATGCTGGCGAGCACCTTGTCCGACAGGGCGTCCTCCTTGCCGTCCACCAGTCTGCCGCGCCCCAGGCCAAAGAGCCCTCTCTCGTCAATCGAAAGAACCAAGAGGGATTCGGTCTGGGGGAAGGGAGTTCCAGTCGTCACCTGAAGAAGCTGTCGATCTTGTCGGCGTGCAAGTGGTCGGCGTCCTCCCACTCGGACGAGAGCTTCCGCCACTGCTGGAACCCAAACACGTTGAGGAGGTTGCTGCACAGCTCGCAGTACAGCATCCGCATCTCGCGCCTGGTGCTGACGTTAGTTTCTTCGCGCACGAGACCTGTTCACGTGTTGTAACGTATGGTGATGTGATCGTCTGTGAGCCGGTCTCTCTCCCAGTCGTGTCCTCCTGTGAGGAAATACGTACCGAGGAAGAGGACGTGGACGATAGTCGGCAGGTGGTTGATGTACTCCTGCACAGGCACTTCGATGATGACGTCGATCAGGAAGGAGAGCGCGCGCTGGTGTCGCTCGACGTCCGGGAAGGCTGGTATTTGCTCCAACTCCTGCACCAGTTCGCGTGTGTGGTGAGGAAGCCGCGATCACGGCCACAGCATGGGGCAGCAGGATGAGGAGCCAGGCCAGGCCGTACGGCGACAAGGGCGTCAACGACCAGTTTGTTGAGCTTTTGTGCATCCAAGGTGCTGTCGGTGGTATGTAGCGTGCGGATGTTGTTCTTTTGCACCATCGACACCAAGAGCCACTTGGCCAGGGCTAGGTCGTAGCCGCTCTGCACATCAAATACAACACAGCCTCTTCTTCAATAATCGGAGAGGGTCGCACGCATAGAAGCTCTCGTGAGGGCGCACCTTCTGCATGTCGGCCCAGCGGGCCTCGTCCAAGAAGTACTCCAGGATGGTCTTGACGTTGGACGGCTGCAGAGATGGCGCACAAGTGAGGCACAGATTTTTTTATGTGATAATTATTTGTAAAATAGAAATAAATGAATAAATCAAGAAGGTATGGAGGCGCACCTTGCGGGCCAGCGTACACCAGATTTTCTGGATCTCGATGGTTTGGTTGTGGTAGTGCTCCTTGATCAGCCCGAACAGCTGCTCGAGGAGGCCGCCACTGACAGAGACGAGCGTGTCGATCCAGGGCAGTATCCACTCGACGTTCTTGAATATCATGCGCCGAGTCACTGAGTTCTGCTTGACTCGCTCGATCAGCTCCTTGATCACCATGCCGGCCACTTGGCCCGCCTCCTCCTGCTTGCACAGGATGGTCGCGATCTCGGACTGCCAGGAGGTGTAGGACACGTCCTTCTGGAGGGCGCTGGCAATGGCCATGTTGTAATAGGGCCGCACTTCCGGCGTGACAAGCTGGAGGCGGAGGGCCTGGTAGACGGCCTCGCTCAGCCAGTGAATGAGCTCGGCAGCCTTGCGCCGCGTCGTGACCTTGTCGTCGGCCAGCTTGTAGAAGCCCAGGTAGAGCAAGGTCGTCACGACAGTGGGTTCCTGCTTGGGATAAAGGGCCGGCTCGGTCGCTTGGCACGAGTGCACCAGCGCGTCAAAGTAGCCCTCTGCCATCTGCAGGTGCGAGTCGTAGCACTGGACGCCGGCGAGATGGTCAAAGTGAGAAAATCTGCTTTTTCTCGACTTCAACAAATGAGGGAGGCCCCAGAGGGAGACGCACCTTATTTACAATGTCGGTGAACACTTTGCCGCCGTCACATTGCTTATGCGTGAAGATGCCTCCACAGTTCAAGACGATGTAGTTCTTCATCGCCAAGCAAGCGGCCGAGAACACCTCCGTGTTGAAGTGCTTGATGTCATTGTCGATGTGCTGGATGATTACCGACCCACCGATTCCACCCTTTGGGTTCATATGCATCTTGTCATCAAACTTCTGGCACAGCAGATAGGCGATGGCCTGCACGTGTTGAACGCCGAGTTCAAGTAAGCAAAAAATGACCATGTAGAGACAACGCGCTTGGTTGGGTCAGACTAACCTGCGACGCGGCGAGGTGAAGGGTCGCGATCTCGCCGTTGATGAAGCTGAGCAGGGAGATGGGCCTGCTCCACTCCTTCTCCTCCTTCTTCATGTCAATCTTGAACTTGGCGATGTCATCGCTGCACCAACGGAACAGGCAGCGCAGCAGCTTTTCGCACATGGCCTAAAGGGATGCACATGCAACAATTGTCCGTATCAGTCATTGCCTCGGTTGGCCAGAGAGGGCCAAAGCAAGCCAGGCATACCGGGTCGAATGCAATCTCCTCGCGTAGGTGTGCCTGCCAGGAGACGTGATGAACAACCTTGCAGAAGTAGTAGCGGAGCGAATTGGCGATGCCCTGCAAGAGCTCCTGGCCGTCGATGTCCTCCTCGACCTGGAGTGCCGGCAGCTGATTTCGGGGTGGAGTGTTAGAAAGTCGACTCTCTAAAACCGCGACCAGACGTGTGGAGCTAGCCTACCGTCGCCTCGAGGAACTCCTTCAAGATGCTGATCGCAACGCGGAACGTGTTCATGTCCACGATCTTCTTGAGCTGCTCTTCGGCAATGAAGGCGCAGATGGCCGCGACCATGGTTGTCTTCCACAACTTCTTGTTTTCGCCAATGCATTGGTGCAGAGTCTTGTACGTTTGAGGGTGCAGCGCCAACCTCCCCAAGCCCTGTTCACACGGTTTCGTTTAACCTTGGACCTTTGCTTGCTTGCAATCTTCAATCACGCGTGTAGCGGAGGACGTACAGCAACGACGACGTCGCGGGGGAACTGAGTGCCCTTGGACTTAAGGATAAGATCGAACAGGGCGGTCAGGGACATCTGCTTGTTCTCGGCCACCGTGTTGAGGAAGTTGTTCTTGGTCTGGGTCGCCTCCGCGTCTACGTGCATGTGTGTTGTGGTCAACATCAGAAAGATTAGTGATTATGCTCGCTTAATGGAAAAGCTCAAGGTCTCGCACCGGCGCTGGCACAGGAGAACACGATGAGGCTCCTCCACCACATGTTCTCCTTGATCGAGTGCTCGGGGCTTGTCTTGGTCGCCAGGCTCTTCTCAATCTTGAGCGCCACCAGGTTCCAGGAGACAAAGAGCGGGTGCTGGCAGTTCTTGAGCACCACCGTGATAAGATCGGTCCAGTTGTTGTACTTGGCGTGTTCCACCTCCTTGCACATTTCGTTGAGCCACATCTCGAGCATAGCCGACGTTGGCGGCGCAGTGTGGGCGGTCGGGCCAAGGGCTCCATGCCGGTGGTATTCCTGGAAGAACACTTCGATTACTCTCTTTCTCCTCTCCTTGTCCTTGCCCGTGCGCCCGTAGAAGCGTGGCGACAGTCGGTAGGCCAGTTCGAGGATAGTCAGCGCTCGTGACCTGAAGGTGAAGAAGAATGTTGTTATTTTTCTAAACCTGATCAGTACGTAAGACAAGGCATTATTACCTGATAGAAGACGAAGGAGAGCAGAGAGCGAAGATGAGAGCCAAGGCTTCAACAAAGCTGATCCACATCTCTGGGCCCTTGGGATCTCGCCCATCGAGCTCAGTGGCGTCCCACTTCTTCAAGAGCAGGCTCAGCTGTGTTGCATGGTTGAATAAACTGGATCAGGGTCTATTTTTGCGTGGGAGGGCAGAAGCAGGGTGGAACCTTGTCCAATGAGCCACCCAGCTTGGAATCCTGAATGTCCATCTCATTTTGGAGCCACATGCTGGCTGTGAACTCGCTCACCTGTGCGACAATCATCGGACGCAGGGTCGGATGTGCAGCAAGGATCTTGCATAGCATCTCGCCTGCTCGGAATGAAACTCCTGCTCGACGACAATCATACCATTGTGTGAGAAGGAGAAGACCATTCATGAGTAAATAGAATAAGTTATTGGGGGAAAGGGTCACCTTGATCAGCTGAGTTGACAAAGTGATCAGACAGGGCAAGTGTAAAGCTTCGCGCCATGGCCTCATCATCGCTAGGGAGCAGCACATCAGGCACAAGCAAAATGCAAGTAGCCAGTAAGGGCGGATTGCCTGCAAGTAGCCATGATCATGGAGCACAGTTAGTGTATGATCAGCACAGCGCCTGGGCAGTAGATGATACCTGTGACTTCCTTGGAGTTGGTCAGGAGGTGCAGCAGCTTCTTCCGGATGGCGTTAAGATCCTGTGGCAGAAGCGTGATCAACTTGCTCGTCACTAGCGTGCGAGCCGCCAGCATGCCCGTTTCGATCAGCCTGTGGTGTGCCGCGTCAGTGTGCGCTTCTCGCGTGAACAAGACTCATCGGCGGTACGCACTTTGGCACTTTGCTGTCGATGAACAGGTGAATGAGATCGAGGGCCCACTTGACTGACAGGGTCTGCTCCTTGGCGCGAATGGCGATTTCGGTGATGATGTAAAGGAGACAGGCCTGTTGCTTGTTGGTTGACGGCTTGAGGTTGCCCAGCATTTTGGCCATTTTCTCCTTGCCGAACTCGCTCGCGGTAGTGGTGAAGAAGTTGATGTGGACCTTCGTCAGCAGCCACAACGCTTCCAGTGGTTCGACTCGCTTCTTAGCATCTATAAGCCAGGTGTTCCATCGGCTCGATAGTTCTTGCATGTGTTGCATGCACCGAATTACGGTCTTGATCACATATTTGATTGGGCTGAAATGAAAGAGAAGAAAAATCAGATCAGAATCAGATTAATTGCCTGTCGATTTGCGGCTGGTGCTGTCCATTGAGCTGATTTTAGAGAAGATTTTCTTCTTACCTTTTTTCGCCCTTTTTGTCTTTCCACGAGCCAACAACAGGGAGGAAGGTAGACTCGAGGCTCTCTCGGAACTCGGACCAACCCTTCTTGTCGATGAGGTTGTGGTTATTGTGGATAAGAGGCATGAGGAAGTACATCAGAGCGTCTTCTTTCTTCTTGTCCAGCTTCTTCTTGTTCTTCAGCATGACCAAGTGAAAGAGCTTGTCGAGCTCCTCTGGGCGAGAAAGGAACCTTGGGTGGAGAGAAAGGAATGGTTACCCACGAGCGTTGATCCAACCACACACAAGGTGAAGGGCAAGACTACCGGAGAGGGTAGATGCGCGCAAGCACGTTGTTGCAGATCTCGGTCACAGTCTGCCTGTTCTCATAAAACAAGAACGAGGTCAACTTGGCGTCGTTGGCATCAGGCACTTTGAGCTCGTAGTGCTCCCAACAGATGGCAAATAGTGCAGACACTTGCACGTCCTCCGGTGCGAACTTTTCGAGGCAGAGCTCGTTAACAGAGTGAAAGAAGATGTACTCTCGCAACAGCTGTGCAGAAGAAGAAAAGAGATCATAAGAAGGATTAGCCACAAAACAAGGCTCTTCGGCTTACCGCTTGCTCTAAGTCAGTGTCCTCTTTGGTTTGCTTCTCCTGTCGCCGCCAGTCCAAGATGGCGTCGGCGATTGCCAGTAGGAATATCCTTTCTGACGAGACAGCGTTGAAGGTTTGAAATAGTGCTCTCCAGTGATCATCTTCAGGCAAGTTGATGTCTTCACGGTGGAGATAGTGGGGTAAATCCTTGTTTTCCTTCTGTTGTTCCAATCTTACAATTAGCAGGTGCTCAACATGTGGTATCTAAAAGGAGTGGCAATGTAGTACGATTGACTTGAACAGCTGATCAGCAGCTCTCATGAACTCAGCTGCAACCAGCTGAGGGGGCTTGATCACCTCGGCTTCCCTTATGGTGCCCTCCATGGTTGTTTTGGAGGGTCACTGTTGTGCCCTGGTCTACCCTGTTCTTCTTCAAATGTTGCCGAGCGAGTTTGTTGGCTCGTGCCGAGACCCACCATGGCACATCCCATAAAAGGAAGTGATGCGCTTACTGCGTAGACGTCGACGTATCAAGCACCGGCCAACTCTGGCTTACGTTAAAATAAAATTATGAAAATAATTATCAGGGTAATAAGAAACTTACGCTCTCAAGGTTGCATCCTTGGTACGCAGCAGGAAGGCCAAGCTCATAACGCAGAATTCACTCCAACCTCAAAGCGCACGAGCTCAGTGCCTTTTTCACATAGCGTTGTTTGATGAAAAACTGATGGGAAATTCCGAGCTATGCCAAGAAGCCCAGCAAAAACCGCAGCCCTTCTTTGCGCGACAAGCAACACGAAGAAATCAATTCCATCCATCATTCAAACCCTTGGTGGCAAGCACAAACACCTTTGCCACCTCACATAGCCCGCTCGTGGTTTCTTCTCTGCTCACCCTCAATGGGTTTCTTCGCCTTCATCTTCACTTTTCTGCTCGGCGCCGTGGTGGCTTTGTTGGCTGCTGCCTACTCTATCTACTATGTGCTCATTGTAGTCGAGAAGAAGACCGATTCACAGCGGCAGAAACTTGCGAAGGCGGTGTCACCTGAAGAATCGGTAGAAGAAACCTTCTTAGTCTTTTGTGGTGTAAACGCATGTCTCGTTGATTGACCTTGCCCTGTGATCGTTCTTCCAGCAACGGGCAGTTCAGCTCTTGATACCTGAGCTCAAAACCAAAGTGAGATTTTCGTTTTCTCCTGCCCCCTGGCCCAAGGACGCAGCCAAGCGTATGCAACAGACATCGATCGTGCTCAAAGCAAATATGTTCTTCCACTTCCTTGACGAAAAGGTACTCCTCGTTGTTGCATCGCGTCTCCCATTGGGATTGTCCTTTAATTTGCTTTGTGCAGAGGGACGCGTGCAATATCGCTCGACTGGACAACTGTGCTGTTGAGTTGGTAAGACAAGAGGGCAAGGCCAAGTTCAACAAGAAGAACTACATCAAGATCGTTTCGCCCGGGGGTAGCCTCTTCCCTGATGCTGCCGCTCCGAGTGGCAGCACAGCAAGCAAGAGCACTGCTGATACCTGCTACATTAAGTTCTTGTACGCACACAGTCTCTATCTTGCCTGGCGCTTTCTTTTCATCTCACCACTTTATTGCGGTTGACTTCAGTAACGGCAAGGATCTCGAGCAATGGTACTACGCGCTGAAGTCAGCCACGTCGCTTACCATCACGGTACTCATTGCCCCTCCCTGTTTTTTCGATGGTCTTCGCGAGTTAATGTCTCCTTTGTCTCCTAGCGGGAGGTCAAGCAAGTGGAGATGATGCAGGCTCAGCAGCGCTACTTTGCCCACTTGACTGCAGTTGCAAACAATTCCGCAGAGGTGCGTATCTCTACTTTTTGTTTGGGCGCACTCAAACCGAGGTCTTCGACTCACTTTCTCTTGACAAGGTCAACGCCGACTGGGCCAACGCGCTCCTGGGTCGCGTATTCTGGAGCATTCATAGCCACCCGGTTTTCCTCCACCTCATCACCGAGAAGCTGCAGAAGAAGATTGCTAAGCTCAAGAGGCCGAAGTTTGTGGTGCGTGCTTGACAAATCCGCTTTTGCTCCACACGCCTTGCTTTTACACTTGGTCGGGCTCACTCGTTCTCTGCACAGGAATCAATTTCTGTCACCGATGTGGGCTTCGGACCTAACTTGCCCCTCTTCAGCAACATCAAGATCATCTCCGTTACTCCTCAGGGCGCTTTGGTATGACTTTACTATAGTTTTTGAGAACGTCAGAAGACCTTGCCATGGACTCACGCTGTCACTGCTTTTAGGCATTCGATGGTGACGTCTACTATCATGGAGGATTCAACTTGATGATTGATATCAATCTCCGCATTGACCTCCCCATTGGCAACGTCAGCGTCGAGGTGCCCATTCGCGCATCAGTGGTGGTCAAGACCTTTGCTGGCAGGGTACTGCGCCTTACCTTCACTATCACTTCGCATGGATGGCCAAAATGGTAACGCTCGGCGTGCCTGCAGGGCCACATCCAAGTCGCCCCGCCTCCGGCCAAACGGGCGTGGATCGGGTTCTACGGCGAGCCGCGGGTGGACATGGACATCAAGATCGAAGTTGGTACGTAGCTTCAGATTTAACCAGATTGTGATATGGCTTGGTTGACTTGGTGGTCTTTTCGTTGCGTTTACCCTGGTCAGGCAAAAACCTGTCGCTGGTGAACATCCCGTCGCTTGCCAACATCGTAATCAATAAGATCAAGCAGCAGCTCATCAAGAAGCTAGTGCTGCCTGCGATGGACGACTGGCCACTTCCGCACATCCCAGCAAAGAAAGTCCCGGTACTAGCCCTTTTCCTCCCGTGCATTAACATTTGGTTCCTCACGCTTGGTCTTGCCCACCATCAGGAGACTGCTGCAGTTGCTGCCGACTCGAGCACTAGCGAGAGGGACTCAGCTCACCCGTCGGCTCTGCTCTCCTCCAAGGCTGGTGCCGGCATTACTTCGACGCAGCTGAGCCAGTCTGCTGCTTCATCGTCGCCGGCGCAGTCGCGCCAATCGGACCGAGCGTCCTCCTTCTCTTCGCCCTCAACGGCCCCGTTATCCGTTTCGTCATCCGCGGTAACAACGAAGCGCCACTCGGTGGCCGTTCTGCCTGGCGGCCATGCCTTGACTGGGAGCGTCGGCAGTTCCACAGCTTCAGCCGCCGGCGCGAAGGCTCAGCCTACCATCACCGTTAAAACACGCGCGTCGCCGGCCGAAAGAGTGCGAAATGATCACTCTCAGCCTTCAGGTGCACTGGGGCCACCGCCGGTGCCCGCCCGAACGCACAGTGCCCCGTCGAAGATCGTGCAGCCTCCCGAGTCACCTTTGCTGGAGTCCGACGCGTCCGGTTACAAGCCGCTGATGGCCCTCGCTGGCACCACTGGAGCCAATGCTAGCCTCACAAGCCTCCAGGTGCCGTCTGTGCCGCCGCGCGGCCAGTGGAACAGCACCGACGAGTGGTACCAGAATTCGCTCCTCGCCCTGCGCGACCGGGACGATAGCGATGGAAGCGACGGCAGCGACGGCGAGGGTCGGGGCAAGCAGCAGGCACGGCAGCTCGATGAGGAGCGCGAACGAAAGGCCAAAGAGGACAAAGAAAAAGAGGAGCGCGAGCGAAAGGCCAAGGAGGAGCGAAGTAGGCAGGAGCAGGAGGAGCGCGAGCGAGCTGAAAAGGAACGCTTCATGAAGGAGGAGAAGGAGCGCAAGGAGCGCGAGGATCAAGAACGGCGAGACCGCGAAGCGACCAACGACAAGGACAAGGTCGAAACGTCCGTCGTCGAGCCACTCAGCAGCACGCCCGTCGTTAGCACAAGCCTTAGCGAGCGTCAGAACAGTGATGACGCGCGTGAAATCGAGCAGTTCACTCCTCTCGAGAAGCCAGACTCGAGCCGCCGTGAAACCGTCACGATGGACGACGAGTCCGAGGTGCGCCAGGAGCGCGAGAGGGAAGAGACCGAGCAGAGGAAGAAGAGAGACGATGAGGCTCGAGAAAAGCGCGAGCGCGAGGAGAAGGAAAGGAAGGAGCGCGAAGAAGAAGAGCGGGAGCGGGAGAAGCAGAGGCGACTGGCAGAGGAGCAGGAGCAGGTCGAGAAGAAGCGGAAGGAGGAGCAGGAGGAGAGGGAGAGGAATGAAAAGGAGCGAAAGGCTGCCGAGGAAGCCGAGAAGCAAGCGAAGGAGCGTGAGCTGCGCAGTGGAGGTCTGCAGGTGACGAGGCTCGAGGCCTTCACCGACCCGCTCAGCTCGACCCTCAACAACCCGCTTTTTGATGAGATTTTCGGAACCACCAGCGACGACTCCGAGGACGAGCCGCCCCGCCGGCAGTCCACCTTCGACGGTGCCATGGCGTCGGCACCGCTGCTTCCTGACGCCCCGCACCGACGGCGCAGCGGCAGCCTCAACGTGACCCCGTCCTTGGCGCCTACACCTGTTCCGACTCCCGCGTCGGCGCCCGCACTCCCGCCGCGAACGCACGAACAGCAGACGAGCACCGCGACCAGCGGCAGCGGCCCGACAAAGCCCATATCAGCGCCAACGCCAACCCCCGCGGGAGGGTCGAGCAAGCCTCGGACGACATCGCACATGTTCGAGGACTTTGACTTCTCTTTCCCGTCCGCCACGCCTGCGTCAAGCTCAACATCACCACGCACTTCTTCGTCTGCCTCGCCGGTGGCTTCCTTCCTGGGCCTCGCCACTCCGGCGCTCCCGGCATCGCCGCCGCGAGCCTCGGTCCCTGCACCTTCCTCGGCCGCCAACACGACCGACAACCTCTTCTCCTTTTCCACGACTTCTTCATCCTCTTCATCTTCTTCGTCGTCTTCGTCTTCGTCGGCTGCCAAGCCGGGCGCCAAGAAGGGACTCTTCAACTTGGACATGGAGGATATCTTCAACAAGGTATGTCTCACTGCCACTCGATCGGTCTTCCCGGTCGCTTCTTCGACGAGCTCACCAACCCGCACTTGGGTTTATTGTGCTTCAAAAAATAGGTGGAGAAGCAGCACCATCTGGTGGAGAAGTTCAAGGCGGCCAAGACGCGCGCCCAGAACGCGATCCACGACTGGAACACGACCCACGGTGCCGGTGGCGGCGCTGGTGGTGGAGGCGGCGACAGCGGCCAGGAGCTGTGATCGTCTCGCGCCCATGTGCGCTCTCTGTACAGAGCAGCCAAGGACGCTGCTGACGTCATCATTTTTAAACCACTTTTTTGCCTTTATTGCTAAAAGAAAATGAGAGAAATCGCCACAAAAAGATGGAGGGCCAAGATGGAAGCAAGGGCAAGTGGGAAGCGGCGACGGCTGAGGTCGAGAAGCTGCTCCACTCGTACGATGTGATGCTTGGTGCTGGTGGTGAGCCAAGCATCGGGCCAGTGGTCGTGTCGGCTGTGCAGGCTCAAAAGACCCTCCAGGCTGCCCAGCAGCTGCTGGAACCGTTGCTCGCGGAGGTTTCAACCGCGCCAGCAAGCGAGGAAGAGAAGGAAGCAAAGAACAAAGTCAAGACGCTGCTGGTGCGAGCCTACGACAAAGAAGCAGTGTTGCTGCGGCAGCTGAGCAAGTCGGCAGAGGGCAACCTACAGAACCGCTTCCTCTTTCTCTACCAGTCTTCTATCGTCTTCGAGAAGGCTCTGGCGTACGAGTTGCTCATGCGCGGTCTGCACTGCCGATGGAATTGAGTGCTCAACTCATCTCCCTGCCCGCAGCATTGACCCAGAGAACGTGGAGGTTCTCAACTTTCTAGCGCTGAACAGCGTCAGTCAAGCGTGCATGATCAAACCCTCGCCAGACCAGGACCAGTACTTTCAAAAGTGTGTTCTGCGTTCCCTGTTGAACCAAAACGGCGCATGCTTGCTTTAACCACAGCCCACTTGTGCTCATGTTGTTCACACAGGGCCTACGATGCGTACAAGAAGGTGGCCGACAAGACAGAGGGAGAAGAGCACAAGGATGTGCATCTGGTGGCCATCGGCAATTGGGCAAACGCACTCGAAGAGCAGGCCGAGCGGAAGAAGGGAAAGGAGGCTGATGCCATCTTCCAGCGATCAATCGAAAAGTACAAGGAGTATGTGCGCAAGGCCGCTCCGCGTCACGCGTCCAAGATTCTCCTCGGTAGCCCCCTCTAGTGCTTGGTTGTCGTGCTTGGTGGCTTTCCTCTCACACGATGGGTGAGTCGACTAGGCATGGCCGTGGCGATGCAGGCCCGAGCCAAGAACCTGGAGGCCGACGGCGACGCTGGGCAGGCAAGGAGGATCGACATACTCTACAGCGCTGCAGCGTCAAACTACGTAGACATCATTCACCACAAAAAGGCCAAGCACAACAACCGATATGTGCCGGACCAGACCCTTATTGGCGCCATCAACAACTACACCATGGTATGTTTGTGTCGCTCCCTCACGTACGGCTGTCGTTGACGTGCTGTTCTACAGGGACTGATGAACCAGGCTCGGCTGCGCGCCGTCTACGAGAGCCACTTTGCGCCGTTCCCTCAGTCGTGCCTGTCGCTGCTCCAGGAGTGCAAAAAGGTCATCCACGCCGTCCTGCTGGAGAGCAACGAGCAACTGGCCGAGTTTGCCAACTTGCTCAACCAGCGCATGGAAGAGCTCACCAAGTTCGAGACCATGATCACCTTCAGGAGTCGCATGGCCGATGCACAGCAGCACACCAGGGGCTTGTGAGCACTCTTGTAGAGTGCTGAAAAAAACAAAAATTGAGGGGGCCAGAACAGCAATCAGTCCTGCTTCGGCTTCCGCAGCTTGGCCAGAAGAGACTGCCACCAGGACGGGGCTGGCGGCTTGAGTGACTTGGGCGGGTTCGTGAGAAGCTTGAAGATGGACGCGAACAACAGCGCCATCACCGCACCCGTGAGGGTCATCACGTTGTAGGGCATGCTGAAGTCTGCGTGCGCCAAACATGGGTGAGCATAGGCTTGACCTCCACAGCGACAACAACAACAGGCAGCGACGCCTCCGCATGTACCTGGAGTGGGGAGATTGACGACGACAACCTCGCTGTACCGGTATGCGTGGTCGCGCGGCCTGAGCCAATCAACGACAGAGGTGCCGGTGAACGACCAGCCCTGCAGCCAAGCCCGTTTACCTGTCGAGACGTTCCGCTCGGCGTCCCTGCGCAGAACCAGCATTGTGTGCGTGTGAGCGTCTTTGCGAGGCCTCTCTGGCACCAGAGGGCACAGGCGGGTGGGCCCGTACGGTGTGGGGTCAAAGGTGTAGGCAAGGAGGGCGGCCGGGATGTGCATGCCGCGGTGAGGGTCCGGCGGGTACTCGGCAAAGTGCAGGAACACTTTCTCGTAGTGGAGCATGATCCTGTGCGTGGGGTGATGTGGAGACATTTCATGAGCTGGCCGGCTGCATTATTGCATTGTATCGCACGACAAGTCCACGAGCGTACCCGATCTTGGAGTGGGGCGGGAGGACCAGCGAGAGCTCCATGTGAGCCGGCTCGGCCCTGTCCTCGGCCGGTCGAATCCACTGATGCTTGATCACTCGAGACCGCTCCGCCACACTCAGCTGCGTGTCGTTCAACAGGACCGCCAGCGTGTGGAAGTAAAGCCTTTTTTTTTGGTTTTGTTGGCACTCATGAGCAGTCGAGCCAATATATCGG
>NAVB01000324.1:0-25425 GCA_002179805.1 Acanthamoeba lenticulata | reverse complement strand
AAAAACAAAAAAAAACAAATTACATTTATATCAAAAAACAAAAAGAAAAAAAAACAAAAAAAAACAAATTGAACTCCACTGAACAAAATGAACTCCACTGAAAGGTGAGGAAATGTCTTTGGTGAGATTGTACATGTACATGTACCTTGCTGTGGCGACCCAGTGTCCGGCCCATCTTCAGCCTTGCGGCCCAATTTTTCGATGTCTTTGGTGAGATTGTACAAAACGCGCTCGAATTCCGCAGAATCGGAAATCGTGCACGAGTTCTCCCTGCTGGTGACGAAAAATTGCCAGACCGAGGGAGAAGTGTGGCTGACGCTTGACGTGTGCTTGCCAGCTGATGTCCCGCTGCCTACCACGGAGGGTTCAACGGGAACCTGGCGCCACCCGAGGAACCGTAGCCCGAGCTCTGGCTGGTGCACCAGGCGCTCAATCAGGCGCTGGGACTGTCGTCGTTCCTCAGCCTCTTGCGCGAGGAACACCATGCCGACGGCGTAGCCGCCCGGTCGGAGAAGTGGTCGACCTGAAGGCGTTGATGGAGAGGTCGACGAGACCAATGGTGGCTGCTCCTCTCCTCCTGCGCAGTTGTCGTCTCGTGTAGCGGTGGAGGGGGCTTCCTCGACCCACTCCACGTCCTCGCACGCCTGGAAGAAGGCGTGAGGCAGGGCCAGCAGGATGCCCACACCGTCCACGGCGTTGTCGCAGCCCTTGGCCCCGCGGTGGGCCATGCGGCTGAGGGCCAGCAAGGCGTCGTCCACGATCGAGTGCGATGGCTCGCCGCTCACGTTGGCCACGAGCGCAACGCCGCAGCTGTCGCGCTCCAGCTCCGGGCTCCACATAGTGGGCACCTTTGGGCGCGGGAAGCCGGTCACCCAGTCCCTCTCCATCTCCATCTCGTAGTTGTCGCTCTGCTGCGAGCTGCAGAGTGAATTGGGGAAGGAAGGAGAAGGAAGACGGAGTGAGACATGACTTTGGGTGAAGTGAGGCCCAGTGAAGGGAGGGAACTGGAGAAGTACCGCTGCTGGTGCTGCTCTGGCTGACTCTGCATGGTGAGGTTGAAGTGTGCAAAAAAAAAGAGAGTGAGAGGAGTGATGGGCGGATGATGTTTAAAGGGCAGGTGCGAATAACAAACTAAATAGGCTGCGAGCGGCCAGCACGCGCCGTGTGTGCAAGTGGGCAGGGAACAGGGTCGTCGTCCGCAGTTAGTTGTCAGAGAGGCGCGTCAGGCGCGACCTCCGTGTGGCCAGCAATGTCCCCATGGCCGGGTCCCAACAGCGTCCCAACCACGGCGGCAATTGAGTCAGTGCTTGGGCCGGCCAGGACCGTTATCGACAACTGTGGCGAACTCACGAACTTGTTGCTGAGCCGCCGGCGACATGCCGCGGCAGTGGCAGATGCATTTCCGCGGTTTCTGCAAGTTAGGCTTGGGATTAGGAGATTTCCTTAAGACGCGATGCTGACGTCAGCGTGACACGCTTAACCCGGCCAAGGCTTGGCGAGAACGTCATGTACAAGGAACGCAGTTTTTCATCTTCAAGCCACCATAAGAGGCAGCAACAGGGCAAGGAACAAGATTGTCATAAGAGAGTGGAGAGATATCGCGTTTGCACTGCTGCTGGCCAGACGATTGATTCGGCCAAAGCACTGCGCCTGGTCTTCGGCAAAGGGGTCGTCAAGCAGATCCCATAGGCCTGAGAGCTCACCACTGAGGTCTCCTGCGCGCAACTCTTCGAAGGTAACGCCGCGGACGCCGCTGTCAAGTCTGACCTCCAGGGGGACTGCGCTCAGGAATACTGCATACTCGACCTCTTCGCGGCTGCCGCTGTTTGGTGTCGTGTCGTTCAGGTGGGCCACGACGCACACCACCTCTGCGAGAGTACTATGGTTCTCGAGTCGGTCCAGGAGTGTTGAGAGTGCTGCCTTGGACCCGCGCATGACGTACTCGAAGCGCTGCTCGAACGCCAACTCCTGGTCGCTTGAAGGCGACTCACGTACATGAATTCGGTAAAGGCCATTGCGATACACGTCGTCCACGAAGGAAGTGTCGCGTGTACGTAGGATGGACGTGTCCTTGGTCTTGATGTCCGACGGGCTCGGAATTGGCTGTGGCAGGTCGGAGAAGTTCGTGGACATGTTGACGTTGACGATGTTTTCCAGCATGCCGGACGCCCTGTAGGGCTGCACCTGGCTGACCACAACGTTGTTGGTCAAGGTGACGTTGTTGACCAGGGCGTTTGCTCCGTTGATCAGGATGGCTGCCATGTTCTTGCCCAGAGAGACCTGGTAGAGCCAGTTGTTGGAAGCCTGGATGTCGGAGTCGCCGGCAGAGTTGTAGGCTCCTTCTGCACTGACGTAGAGACCCGCCACGCTCGTGTTCAGGGCCCAGTTGTGGTGGATGTTGATGCGATCACCACCGACCACAGCGTAGCCTCGCGCCCAGGCGACGGGGTGGCCCATCTTGATGTTCTCGAACCACTCCATGTCTGAGCAGCGAGTGCTGTTGACGCCATACGTGACCGCGGCAACTCCATCGTCTCCATCACTGCACAAAGCAATACCAAGATAAATTGGTAATTTCCCAATTAAGATATATATTAATAAAAGAAGATGAAGAAGTACCTGGGGGGTCCGTTGAGAAGGTGATTGCCCCACACCCACGACCATGTAGTGGCAGAAGCGTGGTGGATATGATCAGCATAGGTCCACTTGACAGCATTGCCCTCAATGAAAAGACGAGATGAAGAGCGCTCAAGAAAGATGCCTACGGCGTTCGACCCTGCAGGAGCGAAGACGTGGGTTCGGGTCAAGAGCTGAATCAAGCCAAGGTAGTACTGATTGCCTGGCAATGAGGACAGTACCATTCACCTCCACTCCACATGCCTCAAAGTTGGTGGAGTTCATGACATGAAGGAAGTGATCATAGCGCCCTCCAGGAGCTGATCCTCCTCTTGCCGTAGCGTTGGACCGAAGGCGCAGACCGAACGCACCTCCCCATGTTGTGTATTGCCAGCTGAGCGATTGTGTTTCCGACCCGGTGATGGCCCCGAAGATTTCAGCTTGCTGGTTCGGACTCCACAACTTTACGTGCGGCTTGGTGATGAGCAGCTTCTGAGGTTTCATGAACGATTTCCCTTTTGGCAGGTACACAATCCCTCCGTCATTGCTCAACGCGTTGATTGCTGCAACTAGAGCCTGGTCATAAAATGAAAGTTTTGGTGAGCTCGCATGGCTCGCGAGAAGAAGGAGTTGGAGATGATGGCAAACCTGGTAGTCGTTTGCAACTCCATCGCCTACAGCACCAAAGTCCATGGGGTTGGTGACGTTGAGCACGGAAAGAGGGGACCACAAGGCGCGCGCTGAAGTGGGTGGTGTGCCGGCCAATGCCGTGCTGCTGCATGCCACCAGCAGCAAGAGCGGCCAAAAGCGTAGGTAAGCGCGTGCAGTGGACGCTGCTTGGGCAGGCATGCTGGTGGTGGCGGATTATGGAAGAGTGGTCGCCCTGAGGGGTTCAGCTGAGCGGCCGCTTTTCAGCGGTGGCTTTGTCCGACTGTGCAGCCAATTACGGAGCTTCCGGTGACACAAAGGTAGAGATGCATTAATGAAAAATACCAACATGAAGGTCGGGGCGTCGATGGCGTACACAGAAGACACCACTGGCCCTGAGATGCTCTCGGGCTGGCGGAGCAACACTACACAAGTTTCTATCATCAGCCTTATCGCTCTTCCTATCGCCCGCCAAATCGACCAAACGTTGTTGCATTACGCATGAGCCTCTCGTCGTCATCGTCGCTGTCCTTGGACCTGCTGCGGCCCTCCTTGTGGGCAAGCGCTTCACGAGCACCGGCGCCGCTCAAGGCTTTTTAGTCATCGGCCATCTGATTCGATCGTCGAACTGAGCATCAGCACTGCGGCTTGGCCAAAGGTCTGCTGGGCGTCCACTATTTCTTGATTGGCCTTGCTGCGATGGCGTAAGGGCGATGTCGACAACGAGGTCGGGGGCCGTAGTCTACGGAGACCCGTCAGTACACGAGTTCATCAGATGAGATACTGCCCGGGAACAAGCCTGATAAGGATTTTGCGTTTAAAGGCCCAGCCACGGCCACTACCACACAACAGACTCGTGGCTCACACACGGAAGGCCTGAGCCCAGAGGCAAAGTCGCCGAGTTGGAAATCCAAGTTTGAATTTTCGGTTTCTTTTGTGTAGCCACTCTTCCGTGTGTCGTCTGCAGGCAGTCATCATTTCCTCTGGGCCGATTTAATGGAGGCCTGACCTGAGAGTGCACATTCACGCTTCAACACACATGGCTACCAAGACACCACAACGCTCCGATCAAGCGGCCGCAAGCGGTCCAGTCAAGTTGTTTGATGCTAAACTGAAGATTCCCCAAGACAAGCAACCACCAACCGACAGACTCAAGACCAAGCTTCTGATCAACAACAAGTGGGTAGACGCCAAGTCAGGCAAGACGTTCGCCACCTACAACCCAGCCACGGAAGAAAAGATCTGTGATGTCGCGGAAGCCCACGCAGAGGACGTCGACCGGGCCGTGCAAGCCGCCAAAGAGGCCTTCAAGTCCTGGTCAAAGACGACGGGCTTCGAGCGGGCAAGGCTGCTCAACAAGTTGGCTGACCTGGTCGAGCAACACAAGGAAGAGATCGCCGCACTCGAGTCGCTGGACAACGGAAAGCCCTACAGCACGCACACCATGAAGTTCGACCTGCCGCTCACCATCAACACCTATCGCTACTACGCAGGCACGCGGGTGATTGGTTCATCGTTTCGTTGGCAATTGCTGACATCGGGAATTCACAGGCTGGGCCGACAAGATTCAGGGCAAGACGATCCCCGTGACCGGGCCCTTCCATTCCTACTCGATCCTGCAGCCGGTCGGCGTTGTGGGCTCCATCATTCCGTGGAATGTGCGGCTCGCCAGCCTGTAGGAATTTCCAGTCCATCTGGACTGCTGACCGTTTGTCGGGCAGTTCCCTCTGGTCATGCAGGCGTGGAAGCTTGGCCCGGCACTGGCCGCCGGATGCACAGTTGTGCTCAAGCCCTCGGACAAGACGCCGCTCTCGGCCCTGTTCGTTGGCCAGTTGATCATCGAGGCCGGCTTCCCGCCGGGCGTCGTCAACATTCTCCCCGGCCACGGCAGCGAGATCGGCAAAGCCCTGGCTTGTCACATGGACGTGGCCAAGGTGGCCTTCACCGGCTCTACGGCCGTCGGCCGCAAAGTCCTCAAATACGCCGCCAAGAGGTACCTCTGCACGTTGTCGCGTTGAACGCCACAGCCGAGGCTGCAGTTGACGGGCGACCCTGTTTGCTACAGCAACCTCAAGCGCACGACGCTCGAGCTCGGCGGTAAAAGCCCCAACATCGTGCTGGATGACTGCGATTTCGAGAAGACCGTAGCTACGTCGCTCGAAGGCGTCTACATGAACGCCGGCCAGTGCTGCTGCGCCGGCACGCGACTCCTCGTCCAGGACACCATCTACGACAAGTTCATCAAGCGGGTGCGTGTGCCACATCCACGGTCCCGACACTCGACACCGTGGACTGACCTTGAAAGGTGCAGTTGGGCGAGTTGGCCGAGCAGCGCAAGGTCGGCAACCCGTTCAACGACGAGACCGAGCAAGGCCCGGTCATCGATGAGGAGCAGTTTGAGCGCATCATGGACTATTTCAAAGTCGGCAAGGACGAAGGCGCGAAGCTGGTCGCCGGCGGCTATCGCGTGGGCGACAAGGGATGGTTCATCGCGCCCACCATCTTCGCCGACGTGGACGACAACATGCGCATCTCCAAGGAGGAGATCTTTGGCCCGGTCCTGGTCGTCGAGAAATTCTCATGTACGTCATCCACTGCATCAGCCTACTTTGAATCTTTCGATCAATCTCGAACCATCTTCCGCAGCGATTGACGAGGCCATCGAGAAGGCCAACGCCACCAACTACGGTCTCGGCGGCTCCGTTTTTACCCAGTGCGCTTCCTTTCTCGCTGGAATACTGGAAAACAAAGACTAACAACGTCACACGTGCAGGGACATCAAGAAGTACCTCCACATCTCTCAAGCTCTTCAGGCCGGCATCGTGTGGGTCAACTGTACGAGCTGTCGAAGGAATATTACCTGTATACGCACCAAGTTTTGCCTACTCACCCATGACACCACGAACGTGCAGGCTACAACGTGCTGGAGGCTTCGCTGCCCTTTGGCGGGTTCAAGGAGTCCGGCATCGGGCGCGAGCTGGGCGAGGAGGGCCTCCACAACTACCTGGAGCACAAGTCCATCTGCGTCGCCCTCGACTGACAGTGGACCGTCCGGCTCTACAAATAAAGAAAGAAGACATTTAAACGCCATTTTTTTTCCACAATTTAAAATCAAGGGCGGGCCTCGTGCTGCTCGGGTGTCTCGACGCTGGCGTTGAAGGCCCGCTCGAGGAGCGGGAGGTAAGTCGGGTTCATGTGCGTCCCGTCCAGCTCGTAGGCCGTGTTGAACCCTTGGGGGGGGAAGTCAAGTCAGCGAGTGGAGGAAGTTCACCACCACCAAAAAAAGCCACAAACCTTGCGTGTCGGGTGTGAGCAGGTCGTCGAAGAAGTCCAGCCATCGGAGGCCGGGCGTTTCCATGACGTGCTTCTTGTAGATTCCGTTGAAAAGCTTCACAATATATCTGTAAATTGATCAAAATATCAGAATTAATCAAAAACCAGAAAAGAGAAGAATAGAATTTTAGAAAAAAAAATTAAAAAAATGCGAGTATGAAGAACGAACCGTGTTTCGTTGAGAACAGGCACCACCGGGTGAACGTAGATGTTCCAGCGGTACTTGCGTTGAAGCTCTCTCAGCACATCAATAAATATGCGAATTGTAACCTTTTGACAAATATAAATCACACAATAAGTCACAAAATGCCCAAGAAAATAGAACATAAAACGGAAAGTGTTGGATCGACGCGTACGGTGGCGCCCTCCTCGAGGTCACGGTAGCGGCATTTGGCCACCGACACGACGAGGCCCTCGCGGCAGTCGATTTCGCCAAACAGGAACACCACGTCCGAGCCCGGCGGAACTGCGGGCGTGTGCGCGCGCGTGTGCGTGTGTGTTATGAATCGGCGCAAACACGCGCGCGTACGTGAGTGCAGCTGGGTTCTAGTCCGACCACCGTACTGGTAGAGACGACGTTGTAAAAATTGTTTTTGGGGAAGAACACGCTCTCTGGCCGGAGATGCCACATCTTGAGGCCCGTGACGAGCATGGGCCGGAGCAACCTCGCTTCGCCTTTGGCCTGGTGGTTCGTGACGATCGTGTGCCAGGCGGGTGTCATGCAGTGGCTGTCGCCCGCCACGTACAGCACCTTGTGGTCCACAAGCGGCAGTCTGCACATGTATGCCATGTCAGCCACCACCTTAAGTGGAGTCAGTGGACAGCAGTCCGGGGACGGACCGGTGGTAGTCCAGGAGCTGAGCGATGCAGCTAAAGTAGGCGTTCTCGTTTCGAATGGTCGTCGCGTGAAGCTCTCGCCCGTCGCGCACTGGGCCTACGAGGCGGACGAGAGCCTGGACCAGGTCGAGCGCGCCCACGACAAAGAGCACCTTGGCCAGCGTGAAGAAAAGGGCCGCCAGGTCGAGCTCCTCAGGGCTCAGCGGCCGCTTGCCATAGGCAGCGGTGGCGGCGGCGGGCGGCTTGGCCTCGGCCTTGGGGTCCTTTGGCCGAGCCTCGAGGTCTTGGCCGTCGCCCGAAGACGATGCCGCTGTCGAGGGCGGGACACGCTGGGCGGCCGAGTGGGCGGCGAGGTCGTCGACGTCGGCGATGAGCCGCAGGACGGCGGCGCAAGAAACGTCGCCCTCGGTCCCGACGCGCATGTGGGCGTTGGTCCGGCAGAAGCGCTTCACCACGTCAAACGCTTCCTGGTACCGGTTCAGCACCTGTGTGCCCGGGAGGGAGGCCACGTCGTGAGTCATGGCACGCTCGGAATGCATGGCACGCATGGCGCGCATCTCGAGACCCAGCCCTAGCTCGCTGGGCGAGTTTGGGACGGACCTCCAGGTTGTGGACGAGGTTGAGCGCGTAGGAGGACGAGGCGGGCTTCTGGGCCAGCGCCCGGTAGTACAGCTGCGTCGACTCCTCGACGGCTGGCCAGGCACGCAAGCACAATAAAACACGACATGAGGAAAGGAAGCCGAACAAGGCCAGGCCAGGCAAGGCGCGTACCGCCATAGTCCTTGACGACGGTGGCCAAGAAGGCAAGAGCGGCTGCCGCCGCCGAGGGCACCGCCGCGAGCTCTTTTTCCACCTGTTTTACGCAAAAGAAAACGAAATAATGAAATATTTACGCAAATGAATAAAATTTCGGAAGAAATTGATTGTCGAGGAAAAAGGGGTGACGGACCAGATCGACGCCCTGAGCTTGAATAACCTGCGCGATTAGTTCGCGCGTCTCCGGGTGGTTGGGCTTGCGGACGAGCACCCGCAGGAACGCGTGGAGGGCGTCTGTCGGGTGGCCAGCATCTCGCAGGGCCTTGCCGTACTCCACCAACGCGTCGTCATTGTTCTCGTTCTGTTGCAAAACGTTCTGCGCGAATATGATTTTTCAGTATTTCTGAAACTATTAAAAAACAATTATAACATTATTATAATTGTTTTCATATTCCCTTGCCCCGCTCTAGCCGCAGCTCAATCACACCTATGATAGGCTCTTGATGACTGACAGCGCCGGTGGTAGCGCGCCTCCTTGTCCATCTGATCCCAGGCTTCCTGCTGTAACGAAGAGATGGGCAGGGGAAGCTCCCAATAGAGTGAAGGCCCGGCCGAGGTTCCATCGCAACACCAAGAGTATGGCACGGCCACGGCATGAAGTTGATTTGTTTAGGAAGATCCTTTGTGTGCCAGCCATTGATGCCCTCTTTCGTCGTCGCCTGCATCCACCCTCAGCGCAAGCCCGTCGAGCTCGTGGCCGGCTTCGCCTTCCAGCAGCCCGACAACTCCCTTAAGCCCGACGCCCAGTGCCAGCCCCACGAGCCAGGCCTCCACGTCGAGCACTCGATCACCATCCTCGACGCCAACACCATCGGCCTCCAGCATGGCGTCCTCTTCCTCATCGCCGGCCTCGGTCAGCCCGACCCCAAGCCGGCTGGTTTCGTCACCTTCAGCCAGTCTCACAGCAACAAGCCCGACCAGGACAGGCTCGCCGACGCCGTCGACCAGCCCGGCGACAAGCCAGGCCACGCGCTCACCCCCCTCGACCTCCTCTGCGTCCCCGTCGCGATCTCCCTCCGCGCCCATGTCCTCCAACAAAAGCGCTTCGGCCTCGCCGACGCCTCCCATCTCGTCGACCAGCCCGTCGGCCAGCGGCAGCGCGACGCTTCGTGCGGCGTCCAACGTCACGTCGTCTTCGTCCAGCTCGGCGGACGCCTTGCCGGGGATCGCCGTGGGGGGTGGCCGTGCCCCTTGCGCTGGTGGTCGTCGCCGCCGTCGTTGAGCTGGTGGTCTTTCTGGCGTGGAAGGCCAAGAACAGGAGGCCACCGACACCGCCGGCTCGTCGCCAGAGCAATGCGAGCGCGTTGCATGAAGAGGTCATGCGGGTCCATGGCAACTCGCTCTTCACCACCCAGAAGGCATCACCTTTGAATGCTTTTGTAAATAAATATATATATATATATTTAAGAGTGTGTCTGCCCCGTGCACGGTCTTCGTCCATGAAGGCACCGAAAGCACATGGGCTTTTTAAGTCAATCCTCAACACATTGGTGAAGGTTTTGGCGCCAATCTGCTGCCAGACATACGCCTTCATGTCAACACATCAGGGCTGCCAGCCAGAATCCGCAGCCGCCACCAACCAAGTCAGCTCCTTTGCTCAGCTCGGGGTGCGGCCCAAGCTGGTGGACTACCTGCGTCGCCACTTTGACATCCAGCAACCCAGCCCTATCCAAAGCCTCGTGCGTTCATCATATTCATCTTCGCTACTCACCGATTGATGACTGATCGATTCTACGGCGAATGCAGCGCGATTTCGGCTGTCATGGCGACGTCGTACTAGGCGCTGAGACCGGCAGCGGCAAGACCCTGGCCTATCTCCTCCCCCGCCCTCGTCCAGCAGCCTCCGCCCAGGGCCGAGGCGACAAAGAAGTATCCGTCCGCCATCGTTCTGCTGCCCAACAAGGAGCTGTGCGAGCTGTCCTCGACCTGTGCCAGAAGCTCACCCTGCCCGGCCTCTCCGTCAAAGCTTGCGGGAACGAGCTGCCGCATGGGCGGCCTCACGTGCTGCTGGCCGCGCCGGGCCCACTGGCGAAGTGCCTGCATCACGACATGTGCTGCCGCGCGTGCGCCACATCGTCGTAGCGAAGCCGACCTCATGCTCTCGACCGTCTACCAAAGCGAGCAGACGGCGCAGATCCTCGACTTTTTCAAGCGCGAGACACGCCGGGAGCGCAAGTCCGTCAAGAACGACGAAAGTGGTGGCGGCGAGCTTCGGCGCAAGCGCGTGCAGTTTGTGTTTGTGGCGGCCACGATCCCGTTGCAGGACAAGAGCCGGTCGCTTACGATCTACTTCCCGCACGTGCGGCAGGTCTACACGCCACACTTTCACCGGAGCCTGCCCAAGGTGCCGCTCGCATTTGTGGCGGAGCCCGAGGAGCTGGCTCCACACCAAGAGCCGTCTTCCCGTCCCCGTCCTCTCCAACGCCAACAACGAAGATAACACCCACACCGAGTCCAAAAAAAGTCGGACTCGGTGTGGGTCGAAGGCTAAAGCCAAAGAAGCTGAAGCTGAGATCGGCGGTGTCGCTGCTGCTGCCCGGCCTACACTTTACATCAGAGATGACGGTCTTGTGCGTTTTCAACGGACCTGCCACAGTCTGGTACTGGCCCACATGATCAACAAGACTTGCACCCCAAATAAATAAATAAATAAATAAATAAAGTTGAGATTGCGCTCAATAAAACAAAAATAAAATACAAACTCTTACTGGGCAAACTAAGGTAGTCTCACAGCTCAGGCTGCTCCTCACAGGCACTTGGAAGGTTGCCTTGGGCACTGCACAAAGTACCCCGTTGGGGGTGGCAGCAACAGTGCCCAAGGAAGCCTCCCCCAACCAGCGCCCCAATTGCTGGAGCGTGACTTGACATTAAGAAAATCTGTTTTGGTACTCCAACAACGCGCTGCGCTAAGTACCCCGTTGGGGGTGGCAGCAACAGTGCGGTGGAGAAACACCAAACCTTCATTTCAAAACACAGACCATGCCATCAACTGCGACAAATTGGTGGTTGTGCGCTGGGAATGTTCAAGTGAGGAAGAAGACCGTCGTCAGAGCTCCGCAAAAAGGTACCTCTCTTCTATTTTTTTTCTCAAACTCAATTTTGGGAACTCCGGTGGTCAACCGCCGAGCTTGCCGAGAAGCGTTGGCCCCCTGACTGAGCTACCAGATGAGACGTTCTCCCGCAACTCATCGCTCCTGGCAGAGAAGAACTTGACCATGTCCGGCGGTAGCGTCGCTCTATTTATCTAAAGTGCTTGGTCTGCTTCGCCCAGGTGACCGCTGACTTGCTCGCCTTTGAGTGTCCAATCTGCCAAGGCGTTCATCAACCTCGTCAACCTCGGCAGCCGGTCAGCACGTAGTGGATGTCGATCAGGCCGTTCTAATTGGCCTTGCTTAGCTGGGCCAGACAAACGCTAGAATGCTGGTGAATGCAGATGGGTCTGTAGCGTAGAACTTCCCTGCTGAGAGTGGAGGTGACCTCGCCCAGCTACTGCATCTCCAAGGCCTCGTTGAGCATATCCAGATAGGTCTGAAGTACACAGACGCGAGAGTTGCTTGGGTGGCGCAGCCAATGTGAGAGGCCAGTAACACAACACTGGAAGAAGAAACAAGGTACCGCATGGTGGAGGTTTATGGCCAAGTTGTGTTCGGCGGAGAAAATGGCCTGGGTTCTGGCTGGGGCCGGAAACCCTCGAAACCCTTCCCTGTGCGTGGGTTTAAGGAGACTTTTACACGTCTGGGGTCAGTTGAGCAGTTGAACTACTGCATAAGCACCGAAAGTAATAAAGCAGTTGAGCACTAAAGCGGTCCTTTTCGTGTGTCTAGAACACAACCATCAAGCAGGTGGCTTGCGCCATGCGCAGGCGGGAGGGGGGGGGGGACGGTGTATCGCCAGGCTCCTTCAGGACAGGCCACTCTCCACTGGATAGTGTGCCAGACATTCTTTGCTGCCCTCCCCACGAAGAGCTGTTATCTCGGCTGTTCGGTGAACGAAGCGACGTCCCACACGTTCAGGGCCGGTAAAACGTGGTGGTCGTTGTCTTTGTCAAGGCCGAATTGAGCGAGCGAACCGCAGCGTCTGTGTGCTCATCAACAAGTTTGACCAGCGCATGAGCGAGGAGCAGTGCAAGCAAATTAGTGACCACCAATGTGTTGTCTCGTTGCCACGTGCCCCAGGACAACATGTTTGCTATGTCGGCACGGAATGAACTTGGCCAACGAAGTGAAGGCCTGGTTGGCCTCCCATGAAAACACTCTCCAGAAACTGGACGAGGTGAGCTCTATCATCATCCCTCCCCCCCCCCCTCCCCTCCCCTCTTTCCCTCCCCCATTGTCTCTCTCTCCTTCCATCGTCTCCTTGAGGGGCTCGATCACCTGGAGCTCACCGAGTGTCATGCGTGGTGGTCATCGTCTGCTGCAGCACATTTGGGACTGGCTCAACTACCCCGTGTACCCGGCCCACCCCAAGATGGAGGGTCTGGTCTTCCTCCTCAGCCCTCCAAGCACACCCGCTTCTCTTCGCTCCTGCAGCAGCACTACAGCAGCATCAGCCCGTATAACGGCCGTCAAGTACATCACCTCGCAGGGCGATACCGGTACGACCTCACCCCAACCGTCTGCAAACAGCTTTTGTACGCGCTCACTGACTTTGTGAGCTCCACCACCGGTGACATGCAGTCGCCATCTACGATTACGCGTCAGACCACGTCTACCTGGCGAATGCGGGTCCCGCCCCCCACGCCGTACCCGCCGACAAGCGTCCCTTCATTCGCCTTGACGTGGCCAGTCTCTCCGCCGAGGCGAAGCCGTGAGCAAGCTTGTCGTTTTCGTTTTGTGGAGGAGCTTACGAATGAGGAAAAGTGAGAAATTTGAAAAGAAAACACAAAAGACCACACAACGCAAGAGTACAACAACAACAACAAGATGCAGACCTGCCCACAGCAGGGGCTAGATGAAGAGGAGGTTGCGAAACAGCCCCAGAGCCTGACGCCCGAGGAGCGGGCTGAGCTGGACAAAATGAAGAACCAGTGGCAGGCGCTGCAGACGGAGAAGGACAAGTCCTTCCAGGAGCGTCCACACGGGCGTGATCTTCTTTGCCACGGTTGGCGACATGTGGCTGCGGAAGGTCCGCGGCGTTACGCGCCCGCTGCCGCGAGCCCTCTTCTTCGTACCCACTGTGACCATGGCCACGCTGACCGGCCTTGGTTTCGTGTCGGGCTTATGCAACGAACGATTGAGTCAGCTCAACTCGCCGCTCGGTGCTACCATGCGTGACATGTACGACCTCTGTTTGTGCCTTTTTGGTTTACTGGGAAGTGTAGTCATCTTGTCGCGGCGACAACGCAGGCTCCGGGCGCGCACCAACATGACGCAGGTCGGACAAGGCCCCAACCCCAATGCGATGCCCAGCTTTGAGAGGGTCGGCAAGCAACCGCCACCCCGGCCCAGGTTCGTCCTGTCTCCTCCTCCAAACCCTTTTGTATTTCTTCAGCAGTGCGGTTTGTTTGTTTCTTTATTTCTTTATTTCTTTCTGTCTTTCTTCTGTAGGCTGCTAAAACGATTCGGCGTGAAAATACCGGGAAAAACACCCGTGCACCCGCTGCCGGGTAAATAGGAAAGTCGCCCGGGTATGGTAACTCCCGGGACCTACCCCCAGTAGTACCACCCGGGTACTACTCGCAACCGTCCCCACCCAGGTCCTACCCACTACCATGCGCCACCCGCGTTTCACACGCTGCAGTGCGCCACCCGTGTCCCACACGCTACCGTGTGCCACCCGCATCCCACTGCCTCCTGCGCCACCATGTGCCACCCGCGTCCCACCTGCCTCCTGTGCCGCCATGCACCACTCGCGTCCCACCCGCCTCCTGCGCCGCCGTGCGCCACCCGCGTACCACCCACCACTCGCAGAGAAGTAGAAATAAAAATAAAAATAAAATTCAGCGGCAGCAGCAGCAGCGCGCGTTCGCTTGGTGCCCCTCCACAAACACGAGGCCGATGAAGTTGCACTCGAACAGCACCTCCACCACGTCTGCAGGGCGCGCACGTATGCGTGTGCGCCGCACGTCCGCCATTAAGCACGTGCGTGTGAGTGCATGTGCACGGAGAGGTAGGAGGGCCGTACAGGAGGGGTTGAGCTGCAGGAGGCGCAAGGGAAGGAGGGCCAGCATGTCGGACAGCAGGATGCGGTTCCACTTGCACATGAAGAACACGAGCAGCATCAGCAGCCCCTGTGTACACATCATGTGAGCGCCTGTGCGTGCGGTTAAGAACACATGCGTGCGTGTGTGCGTGTGCAGTGCATGCGTGTGGGGAAGGGAAGGGAAGGGAGAGAGGAACACGCACGAGGGCGAGCTTCTTGCTCACAAACTGGGGCTCAGGGATGAACTTCCAGTTGACCTGTTCTTGGCCACACATGTGACGTAAGCATGACGTGTGTGTGTGTGTGTGCATGATGGGAGCTGTACGGTCCAGGTGTGGGTGAAGACACGGCCTAGGTCAAAGGCGCCGTTCATGTAGGCCCGCCAGTCGTGGGCAAGGAAGGGCCACCCGAGGCCCACTTGCACGGCCAGGAAGAGCAGCACGCGTGGGATGTTCCAAAGGAGGCCCTCCTGTGCCCAGCAATGCGATGAGCACATGAGGAATCTAAAGAATGCGAGAGAGAGAGGACGGTGCGGCTCTTTCTCGTGGGCAACGCCGGGGCCAGAGAGGGGAAGGAGACATAACCAATCTGGGATCCCTCCAGCTTCTTCTACAACATTATAAAGATGAAAAATTAAATTATAAAGGGGAATGGAGTGTACATTTGATGGGGCTTGTAAGATCAACGGTTGCCAGATTTACTGGCCAAGGGTTAGAGGCATCTTCTGAGTTCCTCTTTTGCCCTTGTATGTGCGCGGTGGCAATGCGTTTTACCAAATCAAGCTCCTCCTCGCCAGCGTTTTGTGGCAACAAGAAAAGAGAAATTCTAGCCAGAAAATGCAAATCCCAAATAAAACATGTTTTCTTCCCAAATCATCTATTGATGCTGCACGACTTTCACTCGGTACAGGTGTCAGCACGTAGTAGGCACCTGCTGGTCAGCCAGCGCTGGCCCCACAGGTGGGCGAATGGGTCAAGGTTGAGTCGGCGATGCTGTGGCGCTGGGCGCTCCACAATGCAGATGGGCTCCATGAGGGCGTCAAAGTAGGGAAGTTAACACACTTCACGAAGGCGTGGCCATGGTGCTGGGCGTTCTGGTGGCCATTGGGGTGGCCGTGGTGCTGGGAGTTCTTGATGGCGATGGTGAGGGCGTCGCAGTCGTGCTGCACATTGGCGAGACTGACGAAGTTGTTGGCGTCAAGGTCGAGCTGGGCGTTTTGGTAGTGCTGCTCATTACTCGGGAAAGACTCGCCTCGCCCACCCGCTTCTTGCACGCCAACCGTGTTTTTCGCGCTTCGCGCACGGCTGCAGAAGCGGGTGAGTACCGGCATTCACCCGGTTTGGCAGGCAAAACCCACCTCTTTCCCCCTCAAGCGCGTAATACTCAGCTGCCACCCGCCGATCGTTTTAGCAGTGCACCGTGGTTCAAAGACTCTGCAAGGGCCGCGTGTGGGACCTCCTGGCGACGACAGTACGAGAAGGAGGGAGTCTCAACCAACCGGGCTTGGCAGCGGGAGCTGAGCGAATCTCTCTGGGAGGAGTCGAACTGGGATGCCGTCTTGCAGAAGATGCTCACGACCTGCTTCAACTAGGCCGCGCTGGGAGCTCTGCTCAAGGCAGCCGGCAACGCGCGACGCTTCGTCCAGGGTGCTTCGGAGTTGGTCAACCTCTACCTTGAGAGTGACCGTTTGGACGAAGGGCGTGCAGCAGATCGAGCAACAGCGAAAACAGCTGATTAAACTGGTTGAAGAATGCGACCTTGTCGCCTAGACACAACACAGTCTGTCAGGCACAGCACCATGAGTTCGCGGTTACGGTGACCATCGCCGTGCCTGTGCATGTCATGGGTTGGTACCCAATAGAGTACACAGAAGTAAATATCTCTCCTCTTTGCTGCCCTTCGCCTCCTGCCAAAATCCAGACGAGCACGGGATGGGGCCTTGCGTGGTGTTGGCCATGGGATTATTTGGGCAGAAGGACATATACCTCTGCAGGTCGTACAGCCTGGGTACAGGCCTACTACTGTGCGAGCGGTCTTCTCTTGTCTCGGGCTTGATGGCGGTGAATCACCTCAAGTTATAATGATGATGGTGGCCTATCTGCGAGCCACGCGCCACGTAAAAACGTGTTAGATTGTACAGACTCCCTCCCATAGGTCCAAGAGCCTATCTGTGGCTGGTCTTTTTGTGAGCCAATGCCATGGGAGAGGTGTTCAACCATGATCTTTGGATGCCTCTCGTAATTTTTTTTTTATTTTATTTTTTGGGTGAAAGAAAGCACTGCCAGTTGGGCCAATGATTGTGTTTGCCATAAACTCTAGTGCACGCGGTAACGTTGTTCTCTTAGGTCCTTGTTGAACGGTCTTTTTGTCTTCTAGATCTTTGTCATGTCGTGAGGTTGAGGTCTCGCACAAAAGGAGGGCACGTGGCCTCTCCTTGGCGAGAACAGCAGCAGCTGTAATTCTTCCAGTTCTGCCATGTGTTATCTTGCAGGAACTGCCTCGCTCTTACTCCCTGCTTCGTACTTGCTCGCAAAGCTATTCCTTCCCGCTTCACGACTCGCCACTCCCGCCCGCTTCTCAGAAGATCAAACGGAAATGATTATTAATAATTCGGCCCAAGTCTCACTGAGCTCAAGAGGTCTTCAAACGGTTGACGTGAGTGGCCAGGAAGACGACGGTGCGCACAACGTCCTCGAACAGGGCAGTCGGGCGGAGGGTCTTGTGCAGCGAGTACTCGGCATACTTGACGGCCTTGGTCCGCTTGGCTAGCTTGGTGGCCTGCGGGCCCTGATGGGCGAGATGCCACTGCTTTTGAGCTGCCTTAGGGTGGCTGGGTCGTTGTTGCTCCGGTTCTTCTTGTCCAGCCACAGCGACAGCAAGGCCGTGAGCAACAGCACCGACGAGACCGACAAGACGGAGAGTGAGACGAAGAAAGGACAAAGATAAGTACAAGACCTACTGCATTAAAAAAGCACAAGTTTCATGTAATTGCTGTCAAATTAAGCACTGTGCGAGTACTTTATAAATAAACAACATCACCTATTTCAACCAACAGCTTATCCATCACAGCTTTCTTCTCCGCGCAGTAGGCCTCTACGCCACCGTAGAATTGTCTCATCTCGTCTACAAGAGCTGCGTCTGAGCTGACGGAAAGGTCTAGGAAGCTCAGAGCGTTGAGAGTGAAGACGACGGTGGAAGACATTTTGGCCAAAGATCGCTGCGCTTCCCACTTCGCTTCTTTCCTTCTGGCCCACTGGATCTTTGTCGCAAGGTCATCTACAAGCTGGCCGAAAGGGCAGATTTGCCCTTTGTTCCTGTATATGACGTAAGAAACATCCACCTCTTCCTCTTCCTCTTCCTCTTCTTCTTCTTCTGTTTCTTCCTCTCCCTCTCCTTCTCCTTCTCCCTCTCCTTCTCCCTCTCCCTCTTTCTCTTTCTCTTTCTTGAAGGTGTCACTGTCGCGTTCGTTGGGCAGCGCCACGCCAATACTCACGTCACCTTCCTCTTCTTCGTGTTCGTCTTCGTGTTGATCGTCGTCTTCGTCTTCAACTGTCTCCGTCTCCTCCTTGTCGCCAGGCCACGCGGCCTTAAGGTCGTGAATCGTACTCCGCAGGCTTTTTTCAGTCGCGATTTGCCTAAAGAACACCTTTTTGAACGTTTGCATCAGTCCGTATATCGCAGCCGTTTGCATGACTTCTAATTCCTCCAGTGTAGGGAAGTAGAGACCTGCAGGTGTCTCGCGGTCGGGTGGGTTCATGGCTCTTCTTTCTTTTCTTCTGCTACAACGGAAGAACGTGTCAGAAAAAAAGTCGACAATTTAATATTGCATGTTTTCTGGCAGGTCAAGTCCGATGTCTGGAAGCCATTGGTTGCCTGGGAAGTGGTTTCACTTAAAATAATTGCCTGTGGCGCACCGTTTCACAAAAGACAAAGAAAGGCTTCCATTCGGTCAACACCTGGTTCTTCTCGCCAACCCTCAACAACTCTCAACCAACCAATGTCACAACATCGTTTCCGAGTCGGCGAAGAGACAGTGAAGATGCAACTCACGCGAGACGGAACGAAGACTGTTGCTTACCCGACTTTTTTGGTATTTATCCCTCTTCATCTTGCACGTTCCTTACTGAAATAAAACGTGGTTGGTTAACTGTAGTGTGTTTGGAATTTTGTTCAGGAACCAGCCCAAGTAAATCGATGGACTACTCGTTTTGAGGAGTTGATTAATGATCGTTGGGGGAATCAACTTTTGGAAAAGCCTTGGTTGTTCTTGCCTGGAGTGGAGGAGAAGCTTACCGATCCTTGCTACGCCTTTCCTTTTCTTCCCTCTTTTCTTCGCTTCATCCGCTGGCAAGTTCTGGGAACATGCCGATACCTCTACACCAAGCCAAGCGAACAGAACTTCTACTTGTTAGCTTATTGGGCTAGAATGGATATCAGGGCAGCAACGGATCCTATGATCTGTGTTGGCGCTCTAGGAGGGTAAATTTGTCATTTATTTATATAGTTTATTATTAATGTTAAAACTGACCAACTCTTTCATGTCACAGGGAAGAAGCGCAAGAGGCAGAAGAGCTATGGCTGTATCCCGGTACTCCAACAAGACCTGCACTATCCGGATCTTCTTCTTCTTCTTCTTCGGGGATGCTGTCGTCCAACCAATTTACCCGCGGTCAGTTGAAAGGTATTAATAATAATAATATTAACATGTTTTATTGGCACGGATTTCTAATTAATTTTTTCTTCTTCTTTGTGTATGTTGAAGACATGTGGGAGAATGACGTATTTCCCAGAGCAATAGACGAGTTCATCAAACATGATCTGCTAGAAAAGGCTCCGGAGGTGTCAGGCCCTGATCAAGCTCCGCAGGATTCAGATGAGGGCAAAAAACTAGCACTCGGGGAAGAACCAATCACTTCGCAATTGTTCGCCCCTAAGAGAGGCGAGTCAATCTCCATTGAGGGTATTTCAAGTTCAAGGGGTTACTACAAGTTGGTGGTATGTATTTGCTTTCTTTTTATTATAATTTTTTGTGTGTATTTTTATTATTGTGTATTAACGATGATATTATTCCCTAGGGACGGCAACCTTGGCAAGATAATTTTCAAGTCGCTTGGAAGAACAGCGCGGTGTTCAGGGACTTCTTCGCAGCTCCATGGCAATTTCTTCTGCCTGCCATCCAACTTCAAAAGCCTTTGCTGGTACGTTGATTTTAATTCAATTGTTTTTTAATTAATTAATTAATTAATAATAATTATAAAATCCCAAACTTGATGAAACAATTAATCTTATTTTCTACTTGAATACTTCCACAGGCGGAATATGCGAAATTAGAGACCTTCCACCGATACACAAGATACTTGACTTTGCATGCTCCTCCGATCCTCTTCAGCAGCGGTGAGCCAGAGGCAAATCTGATTACCAACTTCATGGCGAGGTTGAAAAAGCCCGATGACAGAGAAATCAGGCAAATCACTTTCAGTGTTGGCCTCAAGGACCTTAAAGGACCGTGAAATAAACGTGGTGCAGCTGTCAAGAGCTGCTTTAGAACCTGAGTGACGAGATTGAAACTGTTGAGAAGCATCCTGCTTGGTGGCAACTTCCTCACGGCTGTGGCTGAAGTGTCGGTCTCCCTGAAGAGGATGTTGCAATTGAGCGGCATCAGTAGTGTCGATAAGTGGCAAGCTAGTGCTGTTGCTGTTTGTGGTCGTAATGGTAGTCAGGTCTGAGAGGGCTGGGACCTTGCCGAAAGAGGCGGCGTAACGGAGACGAATGGCCAGGTCGGGTTGAAGCAGTTTCTTCAGTCTGCTTCGTCTTCTTATTGGCAAGCAGCTGTACGTGAATAGTACCATGAACGCTGAGATCGAGGAGGAGCTGCCCACGGAGACGAATGGCCAGGTCGGGTTGAAGCAGTTTCTTCAGTCTGCCGGGTCTCGAAGTTCAGTTGCTTCCTCACCAGAGGCAGGCCCTCTGGTGGCTCAACAAGCAGGAAAAAAACGCCTTCACCAAGGGTGGCACCCTAGCCGATGGGTATGTTGGAGCAAGCCCTAATGGGCAAGAGGCGTGTTGGAGCAAGTGCCCAATAGGGTGCGCGCGACCTCACGTGATCTACGGAGCTACGGGTGGCACCGTCAATAAAACGAGCGAAGGACACTCCGGTCCTTTCTCTCTTCTTCTTCTCTCCTATCCAGAGTCCCGTTCCAACAGGTTATGGGCCCATTGCTCCATAATCTACTTCGCGATGTATTCGTCCCCCACCACTGAGAACTCGAAGTACGTTAGCGTCAGAGTCCAACATTAGCCTTCAGACTCGCAAGGCAGTGAACGCCAAGGCCAAGCAGCAAGCAGCGGGAGCGATTCTCGTGCGAATTGGCGAGACCTTCAAGACCGTGGTGGACGGCCTTGAAGATGACCCAGTGGGGATGATCAGGCGGCTTGACAAGGAGTTCAAGCCAAGGGAGAACAACAATCGGTTGCTTCTCCTCAATCAATTGACTCAGACCCGGTGCGAGACCGGGGAGTCGCTCACCTCCTACTTCGGACGGATCGACGCGCTCAAGCAGGAGCTGGCAGTGTTCGACGAGATGAATCTGACGGACGTTTATTTTCTGATGCCGACACCAGCAAGGCTCGGCGGCTTCTCCAGCAACACGAGGTCAACGTCAAGGCCAGGGATGCCCAGGCTGTCGAGTCTGTGAACTACGTCGGCAAGGGGCGTGGCGATTTCAGGAAGAAGAAGAAGGGCAACGGCCAGATGCGCGGCGAGGGCCAACAGCAGCGTAACGGCAAGGGCGGTCAGGAGGACCGCGAAGCCAAGATCTAGTGTTTCGGCTGCCAACGCCTCGGCCACAGGGATCAACTGCCCTGATGCGCCTCGCGATGAGATCCACCGGGTCAACGCGGTCGTCGAGGCAGTCAACGTCAGAGAGTACGCCTTTATGCAGCGCGAGGCAGCTGGGCGCGTGGACGACGGCGCGACCTGGTACCTGGATTCTGGCGCCACGTGACATGTCACGTGGCGCAGGGAGTGACTTGCCAACTACGTCGATCTACGCGCCGAGAAGAGGAGCATCCTCTTAGGTGACGACTTCAGCTGCGCCATCGCATCCGATTGGACGACGTTTTCTACGTGCCGGCATTTGGCCAAGAACCTTCTCTCCACCGCGCGATTGCGAGCAAGGGCTGCCGCATAGTCATCGATGCGGCCGCTCGGTGCAGTGTCTACGACCGAGATGGACACGTGCTGCTCGTGGCAACATGCTTGAGGCTCAGCTCGACGTCGACGACAGCCCTCACTAATGGGGTGGTGGAGTGATTCAACTGCACTGCCCTCAACATGGTGAGGTGCCTGCTGATCGACAGCAGCCTCGCCAAGGGGTTCTGGGCTGAGGCACTCCTCATGGCTGTGCACTTGCGCAACTGACTCCCCACCCGCGCCAACGACGCCAACACTGTCCTGCTCCAGCTGTGGGACAAACAGGCCAGCTGCGACCTCTCTCACATTGGGGGTTTTGGAGCAGCAGTGGACGTGTGGCTCGCCCCTGAGGAGCGTGGCAAGCTGGACGAACGTGCTGCACGTGGAATGTATCTTGGTCAGGGGCGCACCAACACTGCCTATCATCGTGTCTGGCTCAAGGGGCGTGTTGTTGAGACTTGCAGTGTTGCCTTTGTCCCACAGCTGGTGCCAGACAGTGGTCAACTTGCGCCAGACTGCAGGCTGCTCTCCATGAAGATGAGTTGGCTGACCCAGACGACACTGGCACAGACGACCTCAGCGGTATGGATAGTGATGTCAGCTTTATGAATGCTGATGAGGGGACTGCTAGTGGTGACACCACTGTTGTTGGTCCAGTGGATGGGCCCTCCCTTCTTGATGAGGGCGAGGGCATGACGCTGGCCACGCTGCCTGATGGGCAGTCAGTGATGCCTGTCATGCTGCTGGTCACGCTGCCTGATGGGCAGTCAGTGATGCCTGGGCTGCTGCCCATGCCAGTGTCTGTGGTGACGCCTGGGCCACACTAACATCTGCCGTGACACCTGGGCTGCCACCTACCCTGGCGCCTGCAGCACCTGCTGTCACGACAGCACCAGCCCAGAATGCAGTGTCTGCCCTGCTGCCTCACACCGCTGCCAGTGTTGCGGCGCCTATGGCGGCGCAAGTGGACGATGATTTTTGGTGCGACATGGGCGAGACTGGCGCTGGCGACAGCCAGATGCGCATGAGTGCAACAAGATGTGGGAGCTGATGCTTCTCCCTCCGGGCTCCCACGTCATCGGTGTTTGGTGGGTGTTCAAGGTTAAGCGCAACGCCGATGGGACCATCAACAAGTTCAAGGCCAGGTGGGTCAGCAAGGGCTGCTCTCAAGTCTACAGCATTGACTATGAAGAGACCTTTGCTCCCGTCGTCAGCCTGGTCTCTCTACGTTTCGTCTTTGCCATTGCTGTTGTGCACTGCTATGGAATCCATGTCATGGATGTAGTGAATGCTTTCCTCAATGCTCTCCTCACTGGGGAGCCCATCTACATCCCTCAGCCTGAGGGGTTCATCAAGGCCGACCGGCCTAACCACATGTGCTGCCTCAAGAAGGCCCTCTACGGGCTGAAGCAGGCGCCACTCGAGTGGCACAAGGTCATTGACACTTATTTCCATGGGCAAGGCTACAGCACCTCTCCTGCCGACCCATGTCTCTACATCAGAGCAGTGGGCCACAGTGCCTTCATCTTCATCTGCCTCTACATTGACAACTGCATCATTGTGGCACCCAACAAGTGGATGGACAAGGCCAAGCAGGCCCTGTCTTCACGTTTTTGGATGCAGGATCTTGGTCCTGTGAAGTCGGTCCTCGGGATGGAGGTCCTCTATGATTGTGACCAGGGTATTCTTCAGCTACGCCAAGCCAGCAAGATCGAAGAGGTGCAAGTGGCTGGGTTGCCACCCCAATCAGCATCGCAGTAGGCGCGGGGTAGCAGAGAGCTCGGGCTCCCATTGTAGTAGTGCTGGTCGAAAGTGAGCGCCAGATGTTTGGTCGCCCGCAGATAACGCAGGCTTTGCTTTACGGCGTTCCCGTGAGGGCGACCGTAGCCATTCTGGTGGCGGCTCAGCACGTTGACAGCAAAAGCGATGTCCGGCCTCGTGGCCAGCGCGATGTAGTTGAGGCGGCCGACAGCTGAGCGGTACGGAATGTTGGCGTCCTTGTCTGAAGTAGCGGCGAGCTGCGGGAGCTTGAGCTTGTGCTCCATTGGGGTGTAGAGTGGGTGGGCGTTGGCCTGGCCGAAGTCGTGGAGATGGTCCACCACTGGGATCGTTTTCACGGTCCTGGGTGGACCCATCTTTTGGGCATCGCGCTCTCAGAAGTGCGTCGCCCTGTCCACGACAGAGGCCGAGCTGATCGCGCTCTCAGAGTCCCGTTCCAACAGGGTACCCGGGCCTGTGGAGTCCCAGTCGCGCCTTGACTCACAGTGACTGCCATGGCTGGAGCTGGTGTGCAGGCGTGGGCAAGACAGTCGAGATGTTGGCGCTCGTGCTGCACACGCTGCGCTTGCAGTGCACCGCTATGGAGCAGCAGCATCGTTCCAGGACTGGCGTTCGTGGACCATCCTCCTTGTAAATCTCTGCGCACCTTGCTGCAGACGGCCTGGTGGTGGACGGGGTAGAGCACAAGCCGTTGCGGCATTTCTTGCGCGTCTCCTGGTGCCACTGCGAGGACACATCACAAGCGTCCGGCCCTGTGGTGTAGTTGAAATACGAATTTAGCGCCCTGTGAGACAATAGGGCCCGCCCAAAAATTCAGTGGGAGTAAAACATCGCCTCCCCCCCTATTCTTTGGGCCGACGTCAGCATGACACGACTCATGCGCGCAGACGGCGAAGCCGCGGGTGGCCCCCCCTTGTTCAGCGAGCTGTTGGGCGTGATCGACCTCTGTCAATTGTGCTTTGACGAGTTGCCTCCTGGGGAAAATGTCGTCACTTCGTGCGGCCACCTCTTTTGTCGAAGTGTACGCGCATACGAGTTTCCAGTTTTTCTTTTCAATCGAAATATGTGCACGGTTTGATTGGCAGCGTACACAGTGCCTCGAGGACTGGCACGAAAAGCACGTGAGCCTGCAGCAGTGCCCCGATTGTCGGCTTCCGCTGAAGCTGGGCAGAACCAGATGATGTTGTGCTGGCCGATGTAGGTCTCTCGCTCACCCGATCATCCGGCAAGCCTGTTGACGATGATGACGTGCTGGCCGATGTGGGCCTCTCGCTGCGGCCAGAAATCAAGCCCGAAGCCAAGTCCAAAATCAAGGCAGAGGTAAAGGCTACGGCCAAGGCAAAGGTCACGGCAAAACAAGTAAAGCGCGAACAACTGTCCCATGGCAGGACGGGAAGGTGGACATGTCGCTGCTGCCACGCGTGGTGCCATGCCATATGAGCTCTGTCACCAGGCGCGGGTACTACATATTGGGACGAAGCTCGAGGTCTGCACGTTGAGGTCCTCCAAGTGGCACCTGCTACAGCAAACGCGACTACACCGCCATACTCGGGCTCAACATCAATGCTCTCCTTCTCTCTCTCTCTCTCTCTTTTCTCTTTAGAGGCACCTTCGTCCTGGCCACGCGCGGCCGGACCATTCCGGTTTTTGTTCCTCAACATAAGGCGGCCCTTCACCAGAACAACCTGCCGCTGCACTCCAAGCTGTTGTTGGCCGCGCGCAACTACCTCCACAGCCAGTCACCGAGATCCGGCGCTGCGCTCGTGTTCATCAAGGCCTACAATGTACATAACCCGACAGTGGGCTTCCAGCAGGGGATGGCCCAGGTCGCCAGCGCCATGCTCATGTACATCGACGATGAGGAGGTTTGCAGTCCCCGATCCTGCTGCTGCAGCATTTGTCCTCCTTCTCATACGCGCACTTGCAGGAGGTGGACAGCCTCATCCGAGATGACGGCCTCGAGGAGCTCCACAAGCCCGAGTGCCCGGGCCTCAAGAAGCTGCCCCAAACACATACGCACGCACGCATGTGTGGCCGGGGGAGGCGCTCACCACTGCAGCGGG